>JUFY01000706.1:58841-69923 GCA_001855655.1 Leptopilina clavipes
TTATTAAAATAAATATTTAAACTACTTATTAATAATATTATTATTATTGTTACTATTATTATTATAATTATTATTATTATATTATTATTAATATTTGTACATATTTTTATCTCGATCTTAATGAGAATATGAATGAGAATATGAAAGAGAATTTTCAGATTAAAATAATAAATGAGATTTTAATTATTCAGATAAAACACAAAGTTAATTACAGTGCCACGACATTTCAGAAAGTTAAATTTCAACAAACATTTTATTCATAAAAAATATTTAACATTCATTTTGTCCTGTTGATCAAAGAGAAAATATTAAAATTAATAAACGAATTTTTTAAATAAATTTTCTTTCTTTTCTATTCTCATTGTTAAACTTTCAAAAGAAAAAAAAAGAATTCGAATATTTTTACAAAAATTTCCATCTATAACTGAATTTTCATTTCATAAGAAAATTTCTATTTAATTAAATTTTCATTTAACAACATTTTTATTTAACAAAAGTTTTTCTTAGTCCGTTTTTGTATTTTTGTTTGCTTTCATTTTTTGTATCGAAAGAATTTCTGTTTGTCCGAAATTATTTTCACAAATGATTTAAAATAAATTGCTCTTAAAACTCTAAATATAGAAATTTTGTTAAACAAAAATTCTGCAAAATAAAAATTCCGTTCAATAAAAATTCTGCTAAATAGAAATTGTGTTAAATAGAAATTCTGCTAAATGGAAATTCTGCTCAATAGAAATTCTGCTAAATAAAAATTCTGCTCAATAGAAATTCTGCTAAATAAAAATTCTGCTCAATAGTAATTTTGCTAAATAAAAATTCTGTTAAATAGAAATTATGCAAAAAAAAATTCCGCTGTTAAATAAAAATTCTGCTCAATAGAAATTCTATAAGATAGAAATTCTGCTAAATAGGAATTCTGTTAAATAGAAATTCTGTCGAATAGTTATTAAATATTAATAATAATAAATTAATAATAACGTTAATAATAAATCGATGTTTTTGCAAATTGAAAATACTTACGCCCTTGACTTTTTTGTCGCATCGAATGCTCGTCACCGCCAAGAGATCATCATCCTCGAGGTCCATTCCAGGCTCCGGATAAGTGACGACTCTCGTGAGTTCTTCAGATCCAAATTCCTCGAATGCAACCGTTCCCGCGTCCGCATGTGAACTCGACGCAGCATTGGGAATTTCATTGCCAGTACTTCCAGCATCAGTTACCGGCGATTCCTTATCATTGTCCGACCATTTGTGTTTATACAAAGCCCGTCTCTTGTTGCCATTTGTCGTGCCAGCCGACCTACTTTTGAAAATACTGCCCTTCTTCGTTGTCATCGGTTTACTCACCGACGAGACGTCATTCCTAGGCGGTGACGATGGTTCAACACGAATTTGTTCATCCCTTGGAACGGGAATTTCATTCTCAACATTGCCTGTTGCACTCTCGCTGTCCTCACTACCCGAGAACCAATCCTGATCGACAATTGATTTTGCCGTTGGCAATGAAGAATTTACATCATCCCTTAATGGTGTCAATTCCTTCTCTTGGATTTCTTTCACTCCGGTTTCATGATCCCCTCCTGCTTCTTCCTCCTCCTCATCATCATCATCCTCTTCTTCATTTTCAATTTGCTTGGTCGTTGGTTCCTCCGAATACTGTAGAATCTCCTCGAATATCTCCTCGTGCTCCTCATAATTTGTTTCCATTGGTTGGGGAGGATTGTTCCTCTGGCTCGAATCGGGATCACTCGAGAGAATGTCAATTAATTCCTGAGTTGTTGTCGGCAATGGTTGATCGCGGCCAATTAACGGTTCAACTTGCGATTTACCGGTGAAATTCGTGTCAGTCTTTACAATATCATAATGCGCAATTACCGTATTATTGGAATCGGTCACCGATTTTCGGAGTGTCAGTGACAAACCAGAACCGTGAGAATTCGCCGCAACTGATGGTTGAGGATTCGGTGGAACCGTTGTCGGTGATATAATATCGCGAAGATTTTTCGCACGACTACGAGTCGTTCTTCGTGTTCCGTCCGAATCGTCAAGGGGAATTGAAACTGTCGTGACGACAGGTTGACTCGTCGTTGAACGTGTAGTTCTTGTGTCGCTATTCACTTTCACT
This sequence comes from Leptopilina clavipes, assembly GCA_001855655.1. Lineage (NCBI taxonomy): Eukaryota > Metazoa > Arthropoda > Insecta > Hymenoptera > Figitidae > Leptopilina > Leptopilina clavipes. The sequence continues at coordinate 60,967 of JUFY01000706.1, forward strand.
GATGATGATGATGATGATGTCGCTGGCGGTGAAATTAATTTTTGCTCAACATCAACTTTCGTTGGACTTTCAATTGGCGAGGAGGAAATTCTATAAGTGTCAGCTTCCGAGTCCGTGTCACCGCAAATTAAACGCGCTGTTCCTTTACATATTCGCAAAACAATCGGAGGCTTTCCCTCGTCTTTAGGTACTTGATTAGCGTTTGATAGTGTTTCATGAATTTTCTTCGATTGAGCAACGGACGAGGCTTTTGAAAGAATTTGCTGTTTCGCTGCAATTTGCTGTTGATTTTGCTTTGGCGGACGACCTCGTCCATAATGTGTTTCAGGTACTTGTCGATAGCTAATCGGTTCGGGACGTGTTTCCTCAATTGTCGTTGGCGCTGCATTTCGGCTTTTGAAAAATTTTTTTGGTTTCACCACCGCTGCTGCCTCAGTTTTCTCCGTATCAAACGAAAATGGATCCTTTGCCGAATTTACCCGAGCATTCTGATTACCATAATCAAGCTTTGCTCTCTTGTTCCCATAAGTTGGATGAATTTCCTCCCTTCGTCCTGCAAAAATTTACCAAAGAACATTAATTTTTATTATTCAAACTTTTATCAGCGAAATTCCGCAATAACGTAAAATAACTACTCAAAAAAAAATGTTTTGTATTCAGTAAATTTCTACATAAAGAAAATTTAATTTCAATAAAAAATCCAAACGTTTTTTTTCTCTCTGATTGACTACGAAAGAAAAATATGAAACGATTTTTTAATAATTACACATTTTTTTTTTCTAAATATACTAAATTATTTAGTCAACTTTTCAAAATTTTCCTGTAAAATAAATTTCTATTTGATTATTTTTGCATTTATCATTATTATGACAAAGTATAGAAAATTTATACTTTTTAGATAGGAAATTATCAAATTAAACGTTAGCAGGAAGAAAAATAATAATCTAATTTCAAACTGTAATTGAAAAAATCAAAAGAAAAAGAATGATAACAATGGAGAAAAATCGACGAAACGACAAAGCGATTGGAGAAATCTTTAATTAGATCTATAAAGAGGTATATAATTAAGAATCATAATTGAAAGGAGAAGTTTAAAAAAAGAGAGAAGGGAGAATTAAGATTCTCATACATAATTAATTCTATGATTTCTAAAAAATCAATAAAGAAGATAATTAAAAAATACCATTAATATTTGTGCTGCGAATTGACGTGAAGGAAGTTATGCCCCATTTTCCGACGATGCCCGCTGATTTTGCAGCCGAGGGTCGATTACTGTTTTCTCGAAAGAGTTTGTCAAATTGTATACTACCTGGGGAGACAGTATTAACTTTACGACCATATGATTTTGTATAACTCCGTGACGTCATTTTGTCTGTGCTATTATTTCATAAACTTTCTGCATTCCAAAAGATACACAGTGAATTGAAGCTTCTCATACTTGTGATCACCTCTTTTCTCTCTTTCTCACTCTCCTCTCTCTCTCTCTCTCTTTCTCGTTAGAACATTTTCTATATAGATTATAAATTTGTACACACAACACTAAAAAAAAAAAAAATAAAAAAATGTTCAAAACACAATGTCGAGAAACACAATATTCACTTTTTCTTGATATCGTGTGTTTAAATGTATAAAATAAGGAAAAAAAAACTGTCCGTCCGTCACTGAACTTTGATGAAAAAGCGGAGAAAAATTAATCAGCGTGCTCAATTTTCGGAACATATGAAAGAAACGCCATGTTTCAATTCACTCTCTCCCGCTTTGCACGAATTTATAAACGTTTAAATTCAGTATCGAGACATCACTCACACTTAAGAAATCCATTATCATTGCTTCCTAATATATTAAACTTTCATTAAAACTCAATATTTTGTGAAAAACAAAATGATTTTCACGAGAATTATTAATCATAACATGAAATTTGCCATCTGTCGATGTTTTTCGCTCGGATCAAACTATTGAAACTATTGGGAGTGAAAAGTGTATTTTAGTCGGTAGATGGCGTAATAATAGAAATTCTTCTTACCGACCTATTTTTTCTTTGTCAGTAAAGCAATTTTCCTCTTTTACGATGATAAACGTCATTTTTTGTTTACGGTTAAAAATCGTCTGCTAGTTGGAAATAAAAGAAGTCGGAAAGAAAAATGATTTATTTATCATTCAATAATATTAGAAAGACTTTTTCAGACTTTTTCCCAAAGTATATTTTCAAAAGAAAGTAATCAACGAACAAGATAATTGGAAATTTCCAAAACATCCATATATTTGTAGGTTATATCACGTTTTGTAAATTTTATTTTTATTTATAAAAAATAGAATTAGGCAAAAAATGAGTGATTTAAGAATTGGTACTTGTATGGCAATGTGTCCAGAAAAAGAATTACGCATGTAAGTAAAAATTGTATAAATCAAACAATTATACAAAAAAAAAAACGTTCACAGAAAATGTATATTATTAAAATTCGAAACAATTTACCCATATACGCTAATTTTTCATTTCGAAATAAATAAATTAACTAAATTTGAATTTTCAGGAGAGAAGAAAAACGATTATTGCACATTTTCGAAAGGGATGAGGAGACAAAACAAACCCGAAATCCAAAAGCAGATCCAGCGAAAATAGTGAAGTGTTTTAATAGACCAGCAGCTGGTCGATCAATGACAGATCCCAGTGAATTAAGACCAAAACCAGTTTTAATAATGACCATGAATTATTTATTTACGAAGTAAATAATTGACAAAATTAAATATTTCCAATTATCGAATTTTTCAAGAAAAAGAACTTTACAGTAAAAAGAAATTTGTAATTTTAAACGCAGAATATGTAAATTTACATTCAGGGGATAAAATAATTTTTCTATGTTTATTTTTGCTTAAATAGTCTTTTTTCTTACCTATTTTAAAAAAGACGTCCATCTATCTTCAAATGAAAAATTTTGATTTTTTCTTTTCTAGAAATAAACTAATTTTTCTTATTTGTTCCTAATTTTTTTTTCAGAATAGCAACAAGAGCTGATTATAATTGGGCATTTATATATGACTTTATTTTCGATCGTTTACGAGCAATACGGCAAGATTTAGTCATTCAAAGAATCGATCCACTAAACGCAATTGAAATATTAGAACCAATCGTTCGATTCCACGTTTATGCGGCACAAAGGTAAATGTGTAAAGAAAAGTCTACTAAATGAAAATTAATATTGACATTCATAATAAGATAACAAAATTCTAAACTTAAAAATATTCCCAACGACTTACAAAATAAGTTTTATTTTATTTTTTTGCAGACTTTGCAGTCATTCTATTTCTAATTTTGATGCGAAAATAAATGATCAACATTTGCTGGAATGTTTGAAACATTTACTCGTTTGTTATGACGAGTGTAGTGAAATTAATGATTCTGATATTGATCTGTCATTGAGAAAATTAAATTTGAGGGACAATCGATCACAAATGGAGGCTATTTACCTTTTGGTGAATTTAGGAGAAATTAATTCACTCACCAGAGGTTTAAATTTGCCAGAAAGATATAAGTAAATCTTATTATTTCTTTTTTTTTAATTATAAAATATGAGATTAATTTTAATGTATTTTCTTTTTTTAGACAATCTCCAGAAGTGAAACTAGCAATAAAAGTATCTCTTGCCGCCTATTTGAAAAATTACGTTCGTACCTGTCGATTAATAACTACATTGTCGCCTTTATTGAAATGCGCAGCTTTATGCAATTTGAGAAAAATTAAAAGGTACGTAATATATAATAATTGTTTGATTGATTTTAACTTTCAATAAAGTGTAAATTAGCCTTGCAATTATTTTTAATTTGAATAATTTGCCAATTTTGTGATTAGAATTGAAAATAGAATTGAATTGCAGGGATGCTTTGCAAGTAATGAGTGAAGGTTACAATAGCAGGTCATTGACATTCCCGATAACTAAACTACAAGAAATTTTGCTATATCGTGACATTTATCAAGTCAAAACCGATTGTCGCTCTTTTGGACTGAAGTGCAACAATGGAGACATTTTTTTCGAAAAAGGAAAATTTGAAAACGCTGATAAATTTGTAAGTTATGAAAAAAATATCAATTATTCTCCTATTTTCTTTAATTTTCCAAGATTACGAATTCTATTTAATAAAAAATTCATATAAAATGTATTATTTTCATGACAGGCGAATCCAGAAATGTCATACGATGTCAAAGAATTACACAGATTTTTACCGTATATTTTGTTAGACTAGTGAAGAAACTAAATTGAGAATTTAGAGAAAAAATTGCATTTGAACTATTCAACAAAGAAAAAGTGATCAAAATTGCAAACAAATCTTATCTAGAGAGTTTTATTTTAAATACGCCATTTTTTTTTTGTAAATAAAATTCCTATATGTACTTTATATATAAAAGATAATTTAAATAATTCTTACGTGTTTAATGATATTAAGCCTTATGGGAAAATATATTAATTTTTCCTTTCAAATTGAAAAATTACTTTTTTACTGTGAATCACTGGATGAACTACTTGACGAATCTGTCGACATGACTTCAACATCCTCGGTTTCTTGTTTGTGTGTGTTCATTGCGACACTTCCTTGTCCACCCATTGTCATGTGAATCTCGCCCGACGGATGCCAAGCAAATTGATTCGCTTGCGATACAGGAGGCTCTGAAAAAAAAAATTGTAAATGAAAAAATTGTTAAATTTTCAATTAATTTTCAAAGTTCATTGAATTAATTGTATTTAGAATACCTGCTGGATGACCCGCTCTGTGTAAATCGGCTGGAATACCTGGATGTGAGCCCATTAATTGTCCATTTAAGGGAAGATCGCTTAATCTCCCCAAATATCCCAATCTCATCTCAATGTCTATAAAGGGAGAAAATAATGTAATTAGAAAGGCAGAAAGTCAAGAAAGAAGTGCAAAAATGAATTTTTAACAGTACCAGTTGGATACGGTCTTCGAGGATCTCCCTGCTGCCAGGTAAGTGGAGCACAAACGGCATTTGATGCACTAATTCGATGAGCGAATTTAATTAACTCTTCAGAGGCAACTGGTCGTTTATTTGCTCGCGCAATTGATTGTAATTTTTGTTTCGCTTGATAAATCGCAGTAGCAAGAATTTGCTCAGCCTCCTTAAGTTGACGTTGTAGTTGTTGAATTTCCTGATCCTGTCTTTCAACTTCGGCCTTTAATGCTTCCATTTTCAAATTTATTTTTCCCTGTTCCGCCGCCTTCTTCAAAGTTTCCTTTAATTCCTTGTCTTTGGCAATTAACAATTCGGTTAATTGTGCATGCTCTGTACTCGACATTTTTGCATGTTTTTGCGCTACTGTATTTTCTATCATTTCCCTGTAAAAAGCAATAATTGTCATTTTTTACAAAACATAAACATAACCTAAAATTTAGAAAACAATTCGCTTCTAAGCCAAACAAACATTTAGAAATACAATGAGGTTTTTTATGTTAAAATTCAAACCGCAAATATTTTGCAACAATTATGTTTATTTTTACCGTATTTATGAAAAATTATTTAAAGATTATTTGACAACTTACTTTGCAATTAATTCAATATCATCTATTAAAGATAAAAGTTCTTCTCTAGTACTCTTATTTGTTGCCATCGCCATTGAATTATACTTTTTCTTTGAATAAAAAAACAAGAGTAAATAACAGTTTTTTTATTAACAAAACAAATGTTTATTTTTACTTCTTGACTTGCTGTCAAAAAAAAAAATTTGCTCCTTGTGACGTAAGCATGCGCAGTAGTGTTACTACCTTATTGGTCGAAAATCTTCTTTTAGAAAATCGACATTATTGTTTTATTACAAATTTCGGAATATTTTTCCAAGACAGAATGATAAATTATGTAAAAATATTGAGTGAAATAATTTTTAGAAAGAATAACAGATTGGAAATATTTAGAAAAATATTATTCAAAGGGAAATTTAAGAAGGGACGTTTCAAATAAGTGCGCGTAATTTTTCACCAATGGGCGTGATGAACTTTTTTTGATTTCTAAACTTTGGTAGCACTGCAATTACATTATTGCGCACGCACGCATAGAAACGGTGTTTTTAAAGGTTTTAAAGTTTTGTTTATGTAAGTTCTTATAATTGCCGGTAATTTATATAATTTAAATAATAATTCAACATATACAAAGGAAATAGTGTCATTGAAGTATTTAAAACACAAGACGAAGGGATATTTAATGTGCAATAATGGATTCATTTGGAAAAAAGACCTCTTTGCAAATTTTTAATTTTTTAGGTTATATCAAAAACATTTTTTTTAATTTTAAAGAATAAATTATTTACGTATTACTTTAGAATAATTTCCATTTAGGAAAATTGAAGTGTCTATCGTTTTATTGAAATATTTCCATATTTGAAGAAAACTTTTTCAAATTTAGTGAGTAATTATGTATGGTAATATGGAATTTTTTACGCATTTGTTCGTCTTTTCATTTTAATAATATTATATTATTTTATTTAAAAAGAAGATAATGTCAAAATCATGATAAATTGCAATTTTTATGTAGGTACTTTCCTTTAATTATGAGAGGTCATTGAATCATCTTCGATCGTCTATGATTAATCACATTTGCAAAAAGTCCAGAAGTAAATTATTATAAGGATATTACGAGATTATTGCGTGGATTTGAACAGAACATTAGTTACGGTCGGTGCAAGAAGTGAAGGTCAGAAAAAAATTTATAAACAAGCAGTTTATATGTATGATGATGCGTCAAAGAGATTCGTTTGGTATACATATTATAAGGACAAAAAAGAATGTCCTTCACATCCTTCTGTTTATATTCTGCAGATTATGCGGGTTACTCCGCTGTCATTAATTTCACATACATTGCGTGAACATTTAAACGATAGACGCATAATATTATAATAATCTAACTTTCTCTGCCTGCTAAAAAGTCCAAAACATTCAACAAAAAAATTTATATTTCAATTTTCTTTATTTAAAAAAGAAAAAAAATTTAATTATGAAAAATTTAGTTCCTTTTGTTAAAAAAAAAAATGATTATATATTTTTAAACATCTCCTTGAAATTTGATATCTCGAACATATCATTAATTAATTTTGTAAAGAATTACTCAAAATTTTATCAATTAAAAAAATCTCCAAATATTATAAATAAATTATATTTTTTAAATCAACATTTTATTAATCCAACGATTATTTTATTGATTATGTATAATTTATTTTTCCAGCATCCTTTCTGATAAGAAAATATGAAATTTTTATTTTTTCAATTTGTGACGTATTTTTTTCTTTTGTTTTCCAGGAAAAAATTCAGAGATTCACTTAAATTACGTGTTTATGGAAATTTTCAACCTATTTAAAAAAAAATATATTTTCTCTAATAACGGCAAAAAAAATGAAGATTATTTGTTTGCCAAATGGAAAAGAAATGAGAAATTGTCTAAAAATACGAAAATTATATAATTTTCGTATAAAATGTACAAGGTGTGTATATATAAATTTGATATTAATAATTAGAACTGGTTTCAGTGTACGGGAGAATCCACAGACGTCACGAGAGATGATTCAGGATAATTTCATACAGCTTTACATTAAACTTGTCATAAACGATTCATAAAAGATATTTAATATCCTGAAGCAATTGAGATGGGGATTCACCTGTTATTTTTTTTCAAGTCCTTTTTTTCATATGACGTAATACAGGATCCTATTTTCCTCAAGAACACACATAGTTTTTTTATTACATTTTTTTTATATTCAACAGTACTTTTCTTTTTTCATTCATTCATGTTTACTTATAATATTTTCCCACCATCAGGTTGACAAAGAATTTTTAAATTAAATTTTAGTAAAAATGAGTCGAAAATTAAATGTAATTTGCGATTTTAGTCTAATAATAAAAAATAGTGACGAAAATAAAAATTTTATGGATGAGGGACAACGGCAGATTCCTGTTATCTCTTTATCTGCGTTTAATCACGAGTGCATTAATGTCAAGTGAGTTGACAAATTTTGTAAATTTGAAAATTTCTTTCAAGAGTTCATTAATTTTAAACTTTCTTTTCTCGACCATTTTTACTCACTTCATGTCTAAGAAACGTAGAAAATAATATTATAAATCAACAAACAAACAAAAATTTTAAAAAAACATGATAAACTTTTTTTTAACAAAATTAATTAATATTCAATCCATTTAATCTCCATTATTATTTTATCGTCAAATTTATCGACGATATTCATCAAAATCTGCAAAATGCATTAAAAGGGATTATTTAAAATTTTTAACAAATAAACTGATAAATTAAAAATTTTTTGTAACGAATCGATTTTCTTGGATTAATTTTTGTAATAATTATTCTAATATATTTATTATAATTTAAAGAGAAATTTAATTTTATAATTGCTATTAGTTGAATTAAAACTTTTTAATTTAATTTTTAATAATAAAAATAATGTAAATAATTGTAATTTTAATTTCAGAAAAAAGTCCAAAGTTTGGAGAATAACATGAAACGATTCAATGGGAATTACACAATATTTTTACAAGGAGTCGAGAAATTTGAATATTCGTTATATACTTTTCATGGTGGATGATCAAGATTGCTGATATAATCTTTTTTTGCAAAACTTCCTATATTTTTGTTTTCCTCTCAATAACACTGTGAGTATTAAATTTTTTATGGTTTTATCATAAAAAAAACAAGTTTTATTCAATTTATGCACCATTAGTTGTTAATTAACAAAGAGTTTGGAAAATTTCAGTAAAAAAAAAACTAAATTTTAGTCAAGTTTGATTAATAATTATTTTTCAAATATTTATTAATAACTAATAATTAATTTTATTATTTAATATTTATTATTAATTTAATAATTAAATATTATTTAATATTTAAATTTTGTTAATTAATTTAATTTAAATTAATTTAATTTTAAATTAATTTAATTTTAAATTCTTATTTAATA
>JUFY01000737.1:1350-19161 GCA_001855655.1 Leptopilina clavipes
GGGGTTTAAAGTAAACGATTATGCTTCGAGTTTAAATCGCCATTTATAATCCGGTCGAACACCCGAGATCCTGTTCAACGCCGCACTTATTTTTCTTCCTTTTTTACTCTCTTATATATACATGTTACCAAACATTCTCTCCTTCTCTCGAGGATTCGATTATACAACACAGGCACCTTGTTTACCCGATGTGCTGTCGTTTTCAGAACATACGATGGGAAAATGTGGCGCACATGAATGGACGACAAGAAAAATGGTCCATCACAGGTCTTTTTCTTCTTTTACATCTTCTTTTCCTCCTGCTTCTCTTTTTTTTCCCCTCTACAAAGTTGGCAAATATCGATTGTTTTCGATAGGTGAAAACCAAATTCAATGTGTGGTTTTACAAATACATTTGCGAATGGAAGTCTCACACACACAGCACTCATTCAAAGTTGGGTGAAAATTTCATATATTGAATATTATTTAGAAAGTATTTTTTTCAAATTCGAAAAGAATTTTAATTTTAGCAGAAAAATTTACAATAATTGAAAATTGTTAAAATAGAATAATAGATTAACATTATTTATTTTTACATGAACAAAAGAGTCTTTAAAAATTGATAAAATAATAGCATATATATTCTGATGGTTATTAAGAAAATTCCAATTCTCATGCATAGAATCGAGGAAATTTTCGTTTAATATTATTGGAATTTGTTTCATTAAAATTTTTGGAATTTAATAAACTCGATGCTATTTTTTTCTTTATTTTATTCGTATAACTACAGGAGATATTAATTTTCCAATTGAAAAGTTTTACAATGTTTGGAAAAATTCAGACACTGGTGAAAAAATATCACTACAATTTAAATTATAAAAAACAAAGAAAAATTACATTTATGTGATTAAAGTATTTTGAAAATTGAATATAATAAATAAATAATAATATTGTCAGGATTATGAAAATATGCGTGAAAAGTGTATTATTTATATCTATATTAAGAACTTTAGTTCAGGAAAGTATGCAACATAAGTTGTAGCACGTCGCCTCCATGAAAAGGCAATATTTTCACTGCCTTTCAGTTTCGTTATATTATCGATTTAATATCAAACGACCCGGCAAATAACATTTAACGAGGTACGCTTAAAATTGGTCGATGACTTGACACCTAAATCTGTATCAGCTATTTCTCGCTTCACAATTTTAATTATTTATTCAGCACAAAAATAGTTGTATTTTCAGCGTCAGAGACAATTAATTCTATTTTTTACTTGTTAAAAATTTATTACTAATAGAAAATCACCAAGACTGTCCTTCAGTATTGAAAAAAGTAAAAAAAATTCTCTCTGACTATTATTATTTTTTACTACTAATATTTTAATTAATTGGCACGTTTTGTCGATGACAAGAATTCTCTTTTACTAGTACTTCTATTAAAAGACTTTCTGTCTGACTAACACGTACTTATACTACTTATAAGTAATGATAAAATTTACTGCCTTTTGTCTGACTGAAACGATTTTTTACCACTGAAATAAGAATTTATAAATTTAACACGTCTTGTCCGGCGAAAACCGTATTTTTCTACTGTGAACAAGGTTTTTGTCTGACTAACAATTACTTTTTCTACTACTAATAAAATTTACATTGTATTGGCTGACTAAAACAATTGTTTACTACTGAAAAGAACGTGTTTTTTTTCTCACTGTCAGTTCGATGTCGAGAAAATAGAAAATCTGGTCCGACTGAAACAGAATTTTACTACTGATGCGTAAATTTCAAGAAAATAAAATTCTAGTCTGAGGTAGATTGTCCTTTACTACTAAAAATGTTAATTAATAACAACAATTATTTGTTTAAACAATGTTGAATATTAGTTGTAAACTAAAACTATCGTTGACTACTAATATCATAATAGTCTGACTAAAACTGACCTCTACAAATAGAGTATACAAAATTATAAACAAATATAAAACAAATTTATACAACAGTAAAATAGATTAAGTTACATATCATAAAGTCTTCTCAGTAAGAAAACTTAAAAAAAAAACTTTTCTTGTTCAATAATTGCACGTACAGGGTTTCAATTTAACAATTTACGAGAGATCGTAACATGCCGGAACAAATTCAATTGTACGTTGGACTGCGTCTTATTGGCACGACTAATTTAAGTCACGGGCGTAACTATTTTCGTTTAGAATCATTCTCCTTGTGTGTGTGTGTGTGTCGCTGACAAAAAAAAATAGAGGGAAAATCGTTTCAAATAAAACACTGAGAGAAACTCTTTGATGACGTCGTTCATTCGAGTTGTTTCCGAGCTTACAAGTTACGACTCAATTATGTCCTCTTTCCTCAAGTGCTGGACCAACTCACAATCGGAATTGCAATCCATTTAGTTGACCAGATTCGAGTGCGCCACAGAGAGAGAGAGAGAGAGAGAGAGAGAGTCTACTTCCCTCTTCACCTCTTATGAACAACAATCAAATTCACAGATAAACTTTCAATGTAATTGCATTGAACTTAAAAATTCACTATTTAATTAACAATAAACTATAAAGTCGATGGTTTTTTTCGCCGCGTTGAAAAATCTGCTCAATTTCATTGACAAAAACTATGGAAAATTTGAAAAAATAATTTTATTTTTGTAACGAGTTATATTATTTAGAAAAAGATGGGAATGAATTTGGTCCATATTTCAACAGGCAACTACAATTTTGATTTGTATTTCAATTTATTTTTAAAATAAATTAGACTCCGTACCTGAAACGAGAAACGAATTTTGGTTTGAGTCGAGCATTAGTTTGCGTGTCGTGAAGCGAGAAAAGTGAAATGCTACATGAGTGAATACAAGACATGAAGTATAAAGATAGCACACGGATAATAATACCAAGTCCCCTAGGAAATTGGTGGGGAATATTTATTTTAAAAATTAACAACATAAAAATTTTAAATCTCACATACTGACTAAAGAATATTATAAAAAGTTGTCTAAATGAAACTTACTTCCCCCACTGACAGTAGAATTATACGTAAGTTTATACAATTCTGTATGGCTTAAACTTACTTTATGTCTGACTAAAACAGAATTTTACTACTGTCAGTAAAATGGCCTAATATAACATATACATTAATTTTTTACCTAAACGTACTTATACTACTGATAGTACAAGTTAGTAAATTTTTGGGGTTACGTCTGACTTAAAATTACTCTTACTACTGATAGTACAATCGTGCCACTTAAAATCGTTCTGTATGAGTAAAATTTACTTTCTCCATTTTAAGTGTCTGATTTTAACCTACTCTTACTACTGATAACTACTTACTACTGAATCATAAATCTTAAAAACATTATGTCTTACTAATATACACTTTTACTACTGTTACTAAAATTTTCTTTTACTACTTTCAATAAAAGGAACTAATATAATACAGTTCTGTCTGACTAGAATTTACCTTTACTACTGCCAGTCAAATAAATTTAATACATTTCTGTCTGACTAAAGATTACTTCTACTACTGATTGTACAATTAAGTTCATACAGTTCTGTCTGACTAAAATTCACTTTTACTACTGTCAGGAAATTGACATTTATACAGTTCTGTCCGACTAAAATTCACTTTTACTACTGTCAGGAAATTAAAATTTTTACAGTTCTGTCTGACTATAATTTACTTTTACTACTGTCAGGAAATTGAAATTTATACAGTTCTGTCTGACTAAAATTCACTTTTACTACTGTCAAGAAATTGAAATTTATACAGTTCTGTCTGATTAGAATTTACCTTTACTACTGTCAAGAAATTGAAATTTATACAGTTCTGTCTGACTAAAATTCACTTTTACTACTGTCAGGAAATTGAAATTTATACAGTTCTGTCTGACTAAAATTCACTTTTACTACTGTCAAGAAATTGAAATTTATACAGTTCTGTCTGACTAAAATTCACTTTTACTATTGTCAAGAAATTGAAATTTATACAGTTCTGTCTGATTAGAATTTACCTTTACTACTGTCAAGAAATTGAAATTTATACAGTTCTGTCTGAATATAATTCACTTTTACTACTGATTGTACAATTAAGTTCATACAGTTCTGTCTGACTAAAATTCACTTTTACTACTGTCAAGAAGTTTAAATTTATACAGTTCTGTCTGACTAAAACTTACTTTCACTACTATCAGTAAAAAAAACCCTGCCTTACGCTCGGTTTTAGAAAATTGCACCTTACGCTTGCCAGATTAACGTGAACGTCGAGTAAAAATTAAAAATTTCCTAATCTCCTTTTTGACAGAGTGAATAAGAAGTTGCAGGATAAAATAATGAAATTAAAGAAGTAGTACAAGTGTTCAGGATAACCTTGATTCTGTCCATAGTTGTTTTGTGTTAAGCGGATGCTATTGTGGGGTTATCCACAACGATTCGGAGATGACCCAGCAGCGATACGTTGAATACAGATTTGCTGTGCCAGCGATTAGCCATCAATAAACCCGATTGATCACAAAGCAGACCATAATCCTGTACAGCGAACAGGTTCTGCAAATCCTCAGTTCGCATTGGGTTTGAACCACTAAACTATTTAACCACCTCTCTCTCTCTCTCTCTCTTTCTCTCTCTCTCTCTCTCTCTCTCTCTCTCTCTCATGTCATTCCCGCCCCATTGCCAATCGCATACCCTGCTCATACCGAATCTCGTCATGAGATTGATTCACTAGATAAACTATGAGAATCAGACGTTGAATATGATTTGATACTGTCCCACACACTCTGATCTGTGCCAAATTGTAAATTTTCATTTAAATTATTATCTCCTTTTTTCAATTCTTTTTTCTTCTTTTAATATTTAAATCTCTCAACTTTTGCATTTTGATCCAAGAGAGAAATTATTTTTTGTCAGAAAAAATGCAACTTCACTGTACAGTATTTAAATAATTTTACGATTTTAAAACTAGAAGTAAAATTTGATATTGAAAGTGTTAAAAATTATTGATTAATATTATGTATTTAATAAATAATCAAGTATAGTCAAGATATGAGAATATTTGTTGGATTTAATAATTTTATCACCCATCCGTTTATTATGAAAATTTTGTTTAAAATTTTCATGAGAGACGTGTTAATTTTTAAGTGGCTTACTTGTAAATTTTTTTGTATGAAGTAATGCATACATTGTTTTAATATTATATGACTGTTCTATAATATCGAAATTGTGAAAATATTTTATCATTTCAGGAGAAATTTACATATTCATTTGTCAAGTGATTTTAAAATTCCCGTCATTATATTGAAACGAAAGAAATAAGTAACTTCTATTTTAGGAATATTATTTTTCTCAATTTATTTAAGTGGAAAATATGCGCAATCTTATTTTATTCAAATTAAAAATTTTTTAAATTTAGATAATGATTTCTCTAAAGATAATCTGAAGAAAATTGACGATCACATGAGAAGTTAATTAAAAGCATTCGAAATCAATTGCTATATGAAGTCTATATAATTATAGAAGGTAAATTTTATTACCCGATCGTCTTTAAAATAATTGACTAAATTTCATAATTTCAATAATAATTTCTATTATTTCATATTTTCGTATTGTATATTTTCTACCATATTTTATTGTTAAACTATTTCTAAATTTTTATATCGTCAATTTACATTTTGTATATATAATTATATGATTATAATTATATATTATTGTATATTATAATATTATATATTATATTATTATATATTTCTGTTGTTATAATTATTTACATTTTTCATATATTTTAGATTTACTAGGAAATGGAAAAATTTTCACCGACGTTCCTTAGTGTCAGTTTTAACAAAATAAATATAAGATGGAAATAAAAATGATACAAGGAGAAAGAAAAAGAAAAAAAAAGAGAAATAAGAAAAGAAAAGAAAGGGTGAAGCAAGTGTCTTGTGTTTCCATATAAAAATTCAACTCCAAGATGTATACGAACTGTGGAATCGAAGTTTCACCAAGAGATTTTATATTGCGATCACCTCCATCGTTTCGATCATTTTTATTTCGATCTCTTTCCTGAGAAAACTTTCATTTGAATTCACACACTGGCGTTTGTTTCAAAAATACTTTTCTTTTATTGCCATCATTTGCCGAATAAAATTGGCGAAATAAATAAATTAATAGTCAATTTAAATTTTACTGTGACCCTATATGGAAAAGTTAAACTGGCACAAAAATATCCATATAGGAATATAACATATCTTTACTACGATTTATATTTTTTAAGCAAAAAAAAAATGACAAAAATATTTTTTTTATGAAGAAAAAACTTCCTCTTGATAAATTCCACTGTTCATGTAAATTGTCAGTTGAATAATTTGAATCAAGTATAAATACGTATATTTATAGGACTTCATCAGACAGTAGAATTACAATTTTTATGATCGCGAATATATAACTGTCGGAAAATGTATTTTTGTAATCTACATAACGTGTGTGATACGATGGCAATAGAAATTTTCATTTCTGACAAGAGAATGGGCTTTATTATGTCGTGTTATGAATAATGAGAACATTTTGCAATGATTCAGAAATACGTGGAGAGCAATTAAAATTAAAAAAAAAGAATTATGTTGAAAAAAAATCGTTGAAATTAGTTCATAAATTTTAGATGATGATATAGAAAAGAAATAATAGTATTTTCTCTCTGGTCTGGAAAATAAGTCATATTTGCAAATATACGGGGTGTTAAATATGGAAATGGTAAAACAGTTAAAAATATTAGAATTTTTAAAGAAAAAAAATGTTTTAAATAACCAAAAGTAAGAAATATATAGTAAAAATTATCACCTATTTAAACTTTTTGAACACCCGGTATATACACACAATATGTAATTTTGCAATTATCAACTTTATTTCATTGAGAAAAAAGTGAAATTTATGAATTATGATAAAATGAAAAACATTTTTTTTATATTCTATGATATCAGGTTTGAAAAATACAATTTGCTTTCAATAAATATTTACAAACGTATGATTTTCAGTATAAAACGAATATTTATTTCTTGATTTTTTTTTTTGGGTATTATAATATTTATTTGAGAAGGAAAAAAATGAATATAAAATATAACTAAAGTCAATATTTTTAAATTATGTAGGGGGCATCAAATTTCAATGCCTCGTTGTTTAATTATTAAAATGAAAAAGTTTCATTCGAGGAGTTGATAAAACTTTTGAACACAATTTTAAGGTTTCTTAACATTTCCTTAATTATCAGCCTCTTTACTACACCTTTCAAGAGTTTTCAAAGTACTTTCATTAACATAATTATAAACTTCATTGAAAATGGAGTTTCAAATTTTTATTTCTAATTTCATCACACTGACAGCGTATAAATTTACCCAAAAAGGGGAAAAAAGAAAACAAAATAATACCTAGACTATTAAATGAAAATAATATGAACAAAAATCTAAAACGAACTGTAAATTTTTGTTTGACTTAAAATTATTCTATATTCGATAAATATAAAATTATCTAACGACTTAAAACTTCAGTCGTTAGAGTAATTTTATTTCGTAATGTTCGAATACATGTCTGACTAAAACGATCTTATATCACTGAACGTTAAATTTCTAATACATTATAACGATTGTCTGGCTCTGAATTTCTGTCTGACGGAAACTGTCTTTTACCACTGAAAGCTTAATTCTTCATGATAATTAAATGTTTGGCTGACTGTAAACGAACTGTACTACTTAACCCTAAATTTGCAATATTTCGATATTTCCTAACTATGAAAGTATGCCTGACTAAAGTTGGTTTATACTACTTAGATTTTAAAAAACGTTTTTCGGACTATAAATACATGTCTGATTAATAACGACTTTTATCACTTTTAAATTTTAATAATTATTATTTAATTCCAAATGTAATTAAGACGATTGCTTGACAATAAATTCCTGCCTGACTGAAACTGGTTTCTACTACTGGAACTTTAAACATTTCTCTCCCTATGAATATTTGTCCGACTGTTACTGACATTTACTACTGAAATCTAAATCCCTAATGTTTCAAATTTTGCGCGGCTATGAATTTGTCTGATGACGGAAACTGACCTTTACTACTGAAAATTATATTCCCTGAAATGTTAAATGCCTGTCTGACTATAAATAACTTTTGCTACTGATTCCAATATTTAAAAAATTTATATCTGTCTCACTGTTAAAATTAACAATGGTCTTTGTTAATTTTAATAAAAAAAATTAACAATGAGCTTTGTTAATTGTTAATAAAAAAAATTAACAATGAGCTTTGTTAATTGTTAATAAAAAAAAAATTAACAAAAAAGTAAATTGATAAAAAGGTTTTTTTTCCTTTAAAAGGGGATGCAAATTTTAAAGAGTAAAGTGACGTATACTTTAGTCACAGTTTATATGCTGATTTAACATCATTTCAAAAATATGATCTCAATTAGAAATGAAAATTCGAAAGATGATGAGGAATTTTCAGAGGAAATTAGCACAATTTCTATAATTTCTTCTTCAATAATTCTTGAGGGGTGCGACAAGTATCAAACTCTCAGAGGAGAAAAATGTGAAAGAAACGAGACTGTGACGGGTTGAAGCAGGTGGGGGGAGAGGGAGTAAAGTGTGAGAGAGAGAGAGAGAGAGAGAGAGATGCCACTGGATGAAAAGGGTAAATTTTTCCCCTTTTTTTACTACACCATCTTACTTATTTCTTTCTTCATTTTACGATCTTGTTAAAATATAAAAACACATAAATATCACTCTACCATATAAACAAATGTTAATTTCAAATTTTGTCTAAACAAATTAATTTAAAAACAATAATCACGAGTTTTTTCCTCTTTTATGATTTTTTTATTTTTTTATTTTTCTATTTCATGCAAAATGTGACTTTCAATTTTCATTTGAGCAATAAATTTATTTAAAAACAATAATTACTTAAAATAGTTTTTCTCTCTTTTATCATTGAAATAATTCTCATTTCATTTTAAGATCAATTTTTCTTCTACCAGAAATAAAAAAAAAATGTTATATTTTTGCAATGAATAATTTTTAAAAATACATTGAGAAAAAAGTACGTGATAAGAAATGAAATAAAAGGAAGGAAAAAAAAGATAATAGAAATTGATTGCGTGCAAGAATGTAAACAAAAAAAAAAGAAAAGAAAAAAAGAATGAAAAGAAAAGATGAAGATGGGAAAAAAATTCAAGGAAGGAAAAAAAAGGCGTAAAATTATCGGGAAAAAATGTTAACGATGGCTTTAAACGTTCTTAATTGATAAAGGTAGTTACTCGACGAAGGAATAGGAATCACGCAAGAAAAGGAAGCACTGATGCTTTACAATTCTCGCACGACTATCCCCTCAGGCTCGCTCAGGAGGCGTGCTATGAACTGTTTTTCTTCCCAAGGATCCAAGAAACGAGGAACTATATATATATATAGATAACGAATCGAGAAAAGCACGAGAGGGGGAAACGTTGAACCATCGACACGCTGATAAAGTGGAAAAAAAGGTAAAGAGAAAAGAAGGAAAATGAGGTACAAGGAAATGAAAAAGAGAATAAATAATACTCAGTTCAAGACTTGAGTGTAGAATGATGGCTAAAGATGTACATTGAAACGAGAATCGTCTGAAAGAGGACAGGGAATATAAGAAGCCGCGCGTCAAATCGCTTGATTAATTACGTCTCCGAGATATAACGATCTCTTCGTACACTAATTTACCTAAGATTTCCCCAGGAAGACAAGCTTTAATCGTAATAAGAATAATTATTTAAAAAAAAATCTGTTGTAGAATTTTTCTTTCTCGCTCTCTTTCTTTATCATAAATCTTGAAGAATAAAAAAAAAACTTTAGACCTCTTGATCTTGTTTTCAGTAGTTAATGTCAATTTAGACTAGAATTTGTCAATTTAGTTTAATTTACCAATTACTATTTAAATATTTTGTATTTACTAAAACTAATTAGCAATAATACTAAAAAGTAGCAGTTAATAAATATTCATTTAGAATATAATAATTACTATTTAGTGTTTACTAAAAATAGTTGTCAATAATGCTAAATAGTAGCAATTAGTAAATATTAACTTATAATTTACTAATTACTATTTAGTGTTTACTAAAAAAATTTGTCAATAATACCAAGTAGTAGCAATTAATAATTATTAATTTAGTACAATTTACTGATTAGTATTTACTAAAACTAATTAGCAATAATACTAAATAGTAGAAATTAATAAATATTCATTTAGAATATAATAATTACTATTTAGTGTTTACTAAAAATAGTTGTCAATAATACTAAATAGTAGCAATTAGTAAATATTAAATTATAATTTACTAATTACTATTTAGTGTTTACTAAAAAAATTTGTCAATAATACCAAATAGTAGCAATTAATAATAATTAATTTAGTATTAAAAACTAAAAATAAAAACTAATTATCATTAATACTAAATATTAGCAATTAATAATTATTAATTTAGTACAATTTACTGATTAGTATTTGCTAAAACTAATTAGCAATAATACTAAATAGTAGCAGATTATAAATATTCATTTAAAATATAATAGTTACTATTTAGTGTTTAATAAAAATAGTTGTCAATAATACTAAATAGTAGCAATTAGTAAATATTAATTTATAATTTACTAATTACTATTTAGTGTTTACTAAAAAAATTTGTCAATAATATCAAATAGTAGCAATTAATAATAATTAATTTAGTATAAAAAACTAAAAATAAAAACTAATTATCATTGATACTAAATATTGGCAATTAATAATTATTAATTTAGTACAATTTACTGATTAGTATTTACTAAAACTAATTAGCAATAATACTAAATACTAGCAGTTAATATATATTCATTCAGAATATAATAATTACTATTTAGTGTTTACTAAAAATAGTTGTCAATAATGCTAAATAGTAGCAATTAGTAAATATTAACTTATAATTTACTAATTCCTATTTAGTGTTTACTAAAAAAATTTGTCAATAATACCAAATAGTAGCAATTAATAATAATTAATTTAGTATAAAAAACTAAAAATAGAAACTAATTATCATTAATACCAAATATTAGCAATTAATCATTATTAATTTAGTACAATTTACTGATTAGTATTTGCTAAAACTAATTAGCAATAATACTAAATAGTAGCAGTTAATAAATATTCATTTATGATATAATAATTACTATTTAGTGTTTACTGAAAATAGTTGTCAATAATACTAAATAGTAGCAATTAGTAAATATTAACTTATAAATTACTAATTACTATTTAGTGTTTACTAAAAAAATTTGTCAATAATACCAAATAGTAGCAATTAATAATAATTAATTTAGTATAAAAAACTAAAAATGAAAACTAATTATCATTAATACTAAATATTAGCAATCAATAATTATTAATTTAGTACAATTTACTGATTAGTATTTACTAAAACTAATTAGCAATAATACTAAATAGTAGAAATTAATAATTATCAATTTAATTTAATTTACTGATTAATAATTATTGTCAATTTGCCATAATTCACTATAATTGCTAGTTGCTAATTAGTAAACCTGTGAAAAATGCAACATTTTATTAAACATTAGAAAATTGATTTTCCACTATTCGTTTTATCGACACATAGAAGTTTTTTACGAGACGTAACCATCAAAGAATATCATATTCTTTTTTGCCACAAATTCTATTTTATTAAATATCTATAAAAAAATCGAACATAAACCAATCATGAGAAGACATTGTATAAAGCATAAAAAATATAATAAAAAAAATTATATCTAATTATTATAAAAAAATTGCACATAAAGTTATAAAAAAATGAGCATAAAATTTTGTAAAATTAGCAAAAAATAAAAAAATAAAAAAAGATAAATTTAAATTAAATTTCATTTAATTATTTTTTTTACCAAAAAGGAAAATGTCTGTAGTATTAAAATAATGAGAGATTTTTTCTTATATATATATATATGTAAGAGAAGAAGAACATATATACGTATATCTAAATTTCGGTAAAAATAATTACAATGGTGGTAAATATATGTAACCAACTTGAATCGTTGGTCAAACAGGAATGTATAAATTGAAGTTTAACATTCTGCAAGGCATGTGGGATTCATGTCACGCCCTATGATTTTGCAATCGTTGGTATCATCGGTGCAACCCCCTCCCTCCACCTCACCCCATCACTGAACGATAAGTTCCATTTAACGAGCATCTAAAACGGACATAAAATTCACACAAAATTCATACCGCGAGCGCACATTCGAAATATGACCATTCAGCTATTCAAAAGATAGGATCCGCAATCAGCAAACGCTTCGAAGACCTGTTTGATATCCATAAATGATCTTCTCTGACACTGACAAAATCGAATATTTGATACATATTATATTTTATACTGTAAACATTAAAGTAAATATATTTGGAATAATTTTTACTATTCTACTGTGCATTATATTGCAAATAATAATTTTTTTTATTATATTTCATCCTTTTCCATTATAATTATTTTATTGCATTTTATTCTTTTCCATAAAAAATATTTTATTGAATATTATTCTTTTGTAACAATTTTCTTTTTTTTAATTATATTTTATCCTTTTTTATGATTAATTTTTTTTCTTTTATTATATTTTATCCTTTTCTTTTATAATTATTTTATTGCATTTTATTCTTTTCCATAAAAAATATTTTATTGAATTTTATTCTTTTGTAATAATTTTCTTTTTTTTAATTATATTTTATCCTTTTTTATGATTAATTTTTTTTATACATATTTTATCCATTTCTGTAATAATTTTGCAATTGTATTTCAATCCTTTTCTATTACAATAATTTTTCTTTAGTATATTTTATTCTTTTCTGTAATAATTTTTTAAAATTATATTTTATCCTTTTCTGTAATAATTTTTCTTATTATTACATTCCTTTAAATAATAATTTCTATTATTGTCCTTTAATTTACCACGATATATTTTTTATTTGAAAAAATGTTTCTTTGTAAAATGATTGTTTTTAAAGTTGCCTCCGTCTTATAATAAATCCTTCTCTCGTTGATTTTTTTAAAGAAAATTTTGTTTTTCCAGAATTAAAATTACTTTTTATCGTTTTCTATATTTATATCTATATATTTGTTCTCAAAAGACATTCCCATAGCGAGTGAAGCGAGAAAAAGTATTTTCTGATCAAGTTTCCATTCAAAAATAAATAGAATCAATTTCTCGAAAGACAATTTTCTTTCTGATGATAATTTCTTTGAAGAAATTGTGGAAATTTTCTTTGCTTGACTATTTCTCGAAAGATTTGTAAATAAATGATAAAAGGATATTTGTAGAAAACATATTTTTTTACGAAAAAAAATCTTCCCCCTCTCTCCCTCCCAATGTATAGGTTTTATTTATTTGTTTACTGATTTGAAGAAAAATTAAAAAAGAAAAAAAAAAGAAAAAATTGGTGAAAATTCGCAACTATAGATGAATGTTAAAATAAAGAATATTAATTATTATATAATTAGAATTGAATTACTAAGGTAAATTTTCTTTTTAGAAAAGAAAATGACTCATATTTGACACAATTGAGATAAAAGCGACTTGACAAGTAAGAGGGAATTTGAACTAATGTTAGAATGCATCCTACGTTATATGTATACTATTATATAGAGAGATTATATATATACATATATATAAACCGATTATATTTCCCGAGGGAAAAACCTCTTACAGTGAAATCACAAATGTCTTGCCATGCACCAAAATGCTACATTGAAAACTCCTTTGCGACTGAACTCAATTTCAACTGCAACCCAGCGAGTAACACAATTTAAATGCATTTCGCGAGAACAATTTCAAACCAAAATAAACTCATATAGCCGCACGGAAAAAGAAAAGCGTTTGATAACACGAAAATTGTTACACAGTGTAATAGTGCTCCCCTCCCCACTTCCATCGCCTTTCTCCTTTCATTTCGTTAAGGAAACCGAATCAGTACTTTTAGTTTTATTTCCCGTCTAGAATCGTAAAAATTCAACAACAACAACAACAAAAAAAAAAGAAAAGTTCTCACACGACTTTCCCGAGAAATTTTACCAAACAGTGAAATGGATTTTATTCAAAACGTATATATGTAAAAAGCAAAACATCAAGTTTTGACATTTTTCATTTCTTATTTCGCGTATGAGTTTGACAATATTTCAAATAAACTCTGTGCGCTTTTGTATCGCGTTAAGAAATGTATGAGAGAGAGAGAGAGAGAGAGAGAGAGAGAAGGGAAAAAAAAGCATTGTAACGTTCTTGGTGAATAATAATTATAGAAGAGGAAATTCTGTTGATGATGGCCACCCACCAGACGAAGTTTGAGTTCGTTGGGATGGGCGATGTACTATTAAATATGCCTTGGAAAATTGGATTTGAAATTCTTATTTTTCCTTCGCTCGTTTCCGTCGCCTCTCTTTCCCTCCTTTTCCCTATTTTCGTCTCTCTTTTTTTATTTTTCTCTCCTTCTCTTTCTCTCTCTCTCGCTCCCTCTACAGTCATACCCAATTCAGCCAAACAACGAGACGACACTTTTTTTTTTTTTTTTACCCTCCTTACACTCGCCGGGAGCTAAATACCGATGTCAGCATTGTTATCCTGCCTACTAATCTTAAATTTTTATGTTATGTACCTACGGAGGAGTAGAAAGGTTTTCACATGTAATGGAATTCCCTCTGGCTATATGGCTTTGAGCTTCAGTACAGGTCGACACAAAAGTTATCCTTGTATGCATTGTATAAAAGAAGGAAAAAGAAAAAAAAAGAAGCGATAGGTGTTGGTGTCAGCGCGAGGGTATAAAGTCAGAAAAGTTGAGATTTACGATCAAAATTTATGTCAATGACACACCTATATAGTGTGTATTTCAGAAATTTCAGAATTTCAGTATTTCAGTATTTCAGAAATTTCTATTTCAGAAATTAGTATTTTACTATAAAAAAAAATATAGCCAAATATTTCAATAACAAGGGAAAAAGAAAAAAATGTTTATGCATATCTACCTCAAAAAAAGCGAAAGTAAAAAATTTTTATAAATATTGTTTATTTTTCTGGAGAGGAAAAAAATTTTCTTGAGAAAACTGCTGTATGTCTGACAATAACGGACTTAACCTACTAAAATATTTAAATATTTTGAAATTTTCAATATTTTAATTATTTAATACGTTTCAATCATTAATGTCTGTCAGACGAAAAACTGATAGTTTACCTGCTGAACAATTAATTTTTTAATTTAAAATTTTTGTCTGACTAAATGTGTTGCACTACTGAAAGTTTAATTCCCAATATTCAAATGTCTGACTCAATGAAACTGACTTATACTACGTAAAACTAAATTTTTTAATATTTAGAACGATTGCGTAACAGTTAATGTCTGTCTGACCTAATGTAAATTCTACTACTGAAATCTAAATATCTGTTTGTCTATGAATAACTTTTCATAAATATTTTTTAACGATCGTCTGTCAGAAACTGAAAGTAATTTAGACTACTTTTACTACTTTTTCTAATTTTCTAATATTTGAAAATTAAAAATATTCAAAATGATTGCGACTATTAATGTCTTTCGACTGAAACTGGTTTATACTACTTTCAAACTTACGTTACTGAAAATTTTTGAAATATTTCTGATTTAAACGAATTTTTACTACTAAAACTTAAAGTCCTGATATTTAGAACAATTACTCGACTAAAAGGTTTGTCTGACCGAAATTGATCTATACTACTGAAAGGTAAATTCATGATGTTTAGAATATTTATCTGAATATTCCTCCGTCTGACGAAAATGTATCTTTACTACTTGAATCTAATTCGATTTAGTTAAACTGACAATGATTGACTTATACTACTTAAATATTTTTATTTCAAGCACTGTAAATTTAAAAGTATCAATTTGATACCAAACGTATCAAATTGATCCAAGAATTTGGAATCAATTTGATAATTTTTGTATCAATTTGATACTTTTAAGTTTACAGTGAATTTTTAAACACAACTTTTTTACATTTTTAAACGTTTCATCACAAATTCATGTCTGTCTGACTGATATTGACTGATACTACTGAATCCTAAATTCCTAATGTTTAAAAGAATTATGAGAATATTTGTCCGTCTGACTAAAGTCGACTGTTACTACTAAAATCTAAATTTGATTTATGTAGTAGTAATTCGATCACAGTAGCTGATTGACTTATACTACTTAAAAAATTTTATTTAAAGTTTCTAAACTTTAATTTCTACTATTCAAAACGTTTCCTCTAGAAGTGGATTTTTGTCAGTCCAAAATTGATCTATACTATTGAAACGTAAATTCCTGATGTTTAAAAGCTTTAACTGAATGTTCGTCCGTCTGACGAATATCGATCTTTACTACTTGAATAAAAATCCAATTTAGTTGAACCTCCTATGATTGACTTATACTACTTAAAAAGTTGTATTTCAAGTTTCGAAATAATAAATTTTTACATTTAGAACATTTTCTCACAAACTATGGTCTGTCTGACTGATATTGACTGATACTACTGATTCCTAAATTCCTTATTTTTATAGAACAATTTTTCCCCTTTGGCTAATTAAATACAATTTTTTAATTTTTTTTAATTAATTTTTTTCCTTTTGATCTCATAGAATTTTTATTACATACACACATCAATGCAAAAAATACATTTATAGAAAATTGTATAATCTGTAAATTAACAAAACACATTCTTCTAATTCATAATATATGGACAAATCTGGAAGAAGATAAAATTATCTGTTAATAAATAGACCATATTGTGCACATGACGGGAATAAAATTACGTCGAGTTTCAAAGTAGTATTATAAATTACATTCATATAATAGCTGGACCACTGGCAATGTAATGATATTACTCCTGCCGACCAGCGTGAAATTCGTTAATTCCTGTTTGAGGTGAAGTTGTAATAGAACAAACTGATGTTAGTATTCGAAACATTAAACATCCTTTACATTCAAAACTCACTCTAGAATCAACCTTTTACCTCTTCACATGCCCTTTGGCTATTTAACTTTGAATTTAAACAGTTTCAATTTCATGCGTTCATAATGAAAGGCATGCCCCCGTGAAATATATCATAATTGTCCAAGCAAATAGTTTTCAAAATTCTTAAACAAAACAATTATATTGCAATATGTATTTCCATATATTTACGCGAATTTTCCAAATAGGAAAAAAATTTTTCTCTAAATACGTATAATATTTGAGTTATTAACTATTTTTACCCACTAAAAACTATTGTCTGACTAAATATTACTTTTACTACTGAAAGTACAATTTAGTCTTAAATTTACTCTTTAGTAAATTTATAATTTAAATTTACTCTTACTAGTGATTTTTCAGTTATAACAATTAAAAACTTTCAGTTTAATTAAAACTTACTTTTACTGCTACATAATTAATTTAAACTTTTATTCTAATTTAAATCATCAATAAAAAAAAAGAATTTTTACACAAAATGACAAAACAATTTCCACGTCATGTCGAAAATAAAGAGTAAAATAAACATTCTTCTAAAATGAAAAAACAAAGTTATTACCATAGTTAAAAATTATTGAAGTTTGCAAAAAAGTATTGCATAATTTTCTGTAGAAAAAAACACTTGTTTTCAATGAAAAGTTTCACCTTTTGTTTAATTGTATTTGCTTGTAAAGAAATTCGCTACGTCTGTATATATATATATAAAAACTAAATAAATAAATAAATAAATTTAATAAATTTCTAATAAATTAATTAATAAATTTCTAATTAATAAATAAAGAAAAAACAAAG
>JUFY01000744.1:2378-21590 GCA_001855655.1 Leptopilina clavipes
TTATTATTATTATTATTATTATTATTTTAAATAGAAAATAATTTCATTTACAGGAATTGGATTAAATTGAAATTTGAATCAATTGATATTTGAATAAATTGAAAATCGATAATAATTATATTTTTAATAGATTAAAGTTTGGATAAAATGAATTTTTGATCGAATAAAGTTTGATTAAATTGAAATTTAAATAAATTATATTGTTAATAGATTAAAATTTGAATAAATTGAATTTTGGATCGAATAAAATTTGAATCAAATTGAAATTTAGATAAATTGAAAATGGATGAATTATATTTTTAATAGATTAAATTTTGGATGAATTGAAGTTTGGATTAATTGAAGTTTGGATTAATTGAAGTGAAAATAAATCAGAATTAGAATAAATTAAAATTTCGATCGAATAGAATTAATTTTTTTTTGTTTTCCAATTGAGTTGCAAGCGCTGTTGCAAAATTGAAAGATAGAGAGGAACATATATAGAGCGAATGTGCATAGATTTTCTATTTGGTATTCATACCCGCAGTAAAAGCAGAAAACACGGCGTGTGCCCATGTGTAACATATATATCGCACTGACGATTGTGTGCCTATCTTTCTACGTGGATAAATATGAACTATTCAGTCTCCTTTTAAACAAATGGAGCAACAAACTCTCTTTAAACAAATATTCAATTCAAAACTTTCATTTTCCATTTACAAAACAACATCCATTTATGTATATAAATATAATTATTCCCTCGAATCGCTTTCCTCGCTTTCAATTTTTCCTCCATTTCATTATCCAAATTTAAATTCTAAATCAAAAATTAATATCAACTGTCATTATTCCCTATTAAACTAAAATTTATTATTTATTACCTTGTTAAATATTACTGTCACTATATTTGATATTTTTCACTTTTTACCATTTTCATTCAATTCATAAAATATCGCAGTTAAAATAAAGAGTAAAAAAGAAAAAATTATTTGAAAGCTATGACATAAAATTTACAGAATCAAATTGACAGGCCTTGAAAATATGCTTAACTATTTCATGATTTCGCAGTTTCCTGTGATTGTGGTAATCGCAAAGTCAATCCAACCATCTAAATAGCACGACGCAAAAAATTATTCCCTTTGAAGGAAAAAAAAAATTTTTTTTTCAAATATTCTTTGACAGAAAGAAAAATTTCAATTATCTGCCAATTAGTTTTTTTTATTTAAAATATCCCTTTCTTATACTGAAAAAAAAATTTATTTGATTCAAATACTCAATTACTTGTCTATTATCAATAAATAAATATTTACCTGAACTAAATAATTTTTATCTAAATCAACTAAACTGTAATTGAAACAATAATTTCTGTAATTGAGTCAAAAAAATAATTAATAAATAAATAATTGACTCAAATAAATTTTATTTGATACAAATAAATATTTATTTGATAATTTAGTCATAAGTAATTTATTACAATTTGAATCAAATAATTTTGTTTTTCAGTGTATTCATTATTTATTTATTTATTATTTAGTGCGCCAATTTAAATTAAAATTCAGAACTTTTTTGCTAAGAAAAATGACTCGAATACTTATCTTAAAATTAAAAAAAAACGCTTAAAGATATGATCGTCTCCTGATAAGATTTTAATATCAATGAATTCGCAGATATGAGCATATTATTCGAAATTTATCGACCTAAATACAATTACAATTTTTGAAAAGTTATAGAGGAATTTAATCGAAATGGGAAAAACAGTTTGTTTTTTTTTGTATTATAATCGAAAGTGATAAATGTACCTTGATTCCGGATTCCGCTTTGCGATACCAACTTTTACTTCTTTGAACCGAATTTGACATGATGATAACAATGAAAGAAAATTGAAACTTTTATGTAAATTTGTCTCAATCATCAAAATGAAAACACTTTTTAAAAATCATCCGGAAATATAATCCACAGCGCGAGAAAAAAATCCCAATCATTGTTACATACAATTTACACTTTCGTGACTCGTATTTATCACTATTTAGCACACTCAAGAGCTTATTAATTGCTATATATGTATAGTTGAATCACTTTTTTCTCACTTTAGAACCATCGTCTTTAAAAAAAAAATTTCACTAGTTAATTACGATTTTATAAGAAAAAAACCTGGTTTTTTAATAATTACACTGCAAAATTATCTAAAACAAAATATAAAAGACCTCAATAGCCCCAATAATAGAGAGAGAGAAAAAAATAAGAATAATAATTTCTGTGACAAAAATATCCAAGGACAAATTTTTATATACTTTATAAAACAATTTTGAAAAATGAATTTTGCCTTGTTGTTGGAATTGACGAAGGTAGAGTTTTTTTTTCTTTTTCGCAAAAAAAAGAAAAGAAGATAAAAACACACTGAATATGGGAAGATGACACACACCGGGCGATGGAGTATTAATTACCCACACTTGGATTACGTTTCAATCCAGTTTAGAGTGCAGAGGACTGCGCACGACTAAACATATATTTCACTATATGAAAACAGGAGAGCATAAAACATCCAAGTTTTACCTAGGAACATTTCAAGTCCAACAAAACGTGTATATTTCAGACTATATGCATGGTTTCTGCGACTGAATAGGTATAGTTAACATACCAACTTTAAACGCATCAAAGAGAAGGGGAGAGGGGGGGGGGGGCAGCAAATGTATGTAGTAATAAATACATACCAACATTTATAAGTGAATCATACTCCGATATGCTCAAAAGCGAGCTCAAAAGTTCACCTTCAATTACCCACTATTTCTATCCGATTGAAAAAAAAAATTCGATTCTATTTTCATTTTTATTAATTAGAAATATTTCAATACGGCATAATGCAACTGCAAATTGTTCATAATTGAAATATTTTACATTTTTATTATAAAGAGAAGATAATTAAAATAATTGCACGATAATTTTTAATCATTGATATTGTGTTGATAAATATCAAACCTTCAATAAGCAGGAGAGAAAACAATGAAATATTTTTCTCATACTAGAAACTATGTTCTAAGGTGTGTATGTATGATTATTTTTACGCTTTGACTTTTCTTTCTGCGAGAGAAAAGCGGAATTAATGAGTAATTATTAAAAAAAAAAAAATGGAAATTTAAAAATAAAAAAATTACTCACAAAACCAGTTGATGCTTTATCCCTTCGATTGGCCATTTTTGGTTTTTTTTTGTGACGTTCTCCACCTTCAATGCATGTCCTGATATCCTGAAAAATAATTTTCTTGTTAATTGAATAATTATTGATTGAATTAATTATCAGTCATTATTGTCACTGAATAGAAAACAAACTTGACGTTTACAATCTTTAGAATTCTATTTAAATCAATCAAATGCACCCTAATGAAATGAAGTCCTTAATTACATTTAGAGAACAAAATTGACATATTGATCATTGTAACTTAAATAATGATTCAAGCATGTGTGCACTAACCGCCTGTTACTCTCTTTTGACAGACACTCTATTTAAGACACTTCCGTACAAAAAAAAGGAAATTTTATTTTATAATTACTTTCTTCTCATACAGAGAACAAATAAAATTTTAAATAATTCGTTTTCTAAAAGTTTTCTTCTTTCCCAATAATATTTTGTTTAAAAAAAATAATACAAATTTGTAATTAGATAGTAAAATTCAACTTTAAATAATGAATCAAGAAACTTAAAATTTCTTTCAATTAAATAAATTCGTAAAATTATATGCAACTTTGTATAGAATCAGGAATCTGACAGTTTAGACCTGCTAATTAGAGTTAAAGTAATACTCCACTTGAATGGAATATGATAGATATGATATTAAAGATTATATCAATTCTAGAGTAATTCTCTCATTTAAATGTGATATCACCCCAAAATTTTATATTTTTAGCATTAAAAATAAACCCGGACCTTGAGAAGAGAGAAACTTACTCATCAACAAACATAACTTCCCATTCATCTAAGGTCGACTACTTCCTCAGGGCTAATCAAGTTCCTTTACGGAAATCTCAATAATATGTTCAAACATTCACAAAAAAATTATGAAAATTAAATACAAAACTTCGTTTACAAAATTCTTTCAATTTATACTTGTTTTCTATATAGAAAAAAACTGATTTTATATCAACCCGGGTTGAATAAATTAACAGAAAAAAAAATGAAATCAGTGGAAATAATCATTTTAAACAAGAAATTTGTATAAAAACAAACACTCGACACAAAAGCTGATAGAAATTATCATTCCGGAAAAAATTAATAATCTTTTTGAGATATAAACGACAAGTTAACCCAACTTCTAAGTCGAAAAGTATTGAGAGTAAATAAATTGGTTTTAATAATGCACAACTGCTAAATAATAATTATTTAGACATCGCATACGTAAATTTCAAAATGTAAACAATAAACAATTAATTACCTGAGATCAAAAAAATTTGATGAAATTGAAAACTGAACAGTAGAAACGACTCACAAACACAGGTCAAACACAATTATTATTATTATTCAACGAAGAACAACAATTTACAACGGGAATTATTAACTTTCCACGGTAAAAATAAATAAGCAAGCTGTTAAATTTATGAAAAAATATTGACTTGTTCGTTAAAAAATATATATACAAGCCAAACAAAATTTCTTTCTTTGAGCAATAAATTTTTCTTTTTTTTGGATAATTTGCCTACAATGCTTGTTTCTTTAATGCCAGCCACTATCAAGATTTGTTTGTAAAACACATTTTAATTACACGGAAAAACCACTTATTTCACATGTTTCATTATCGTCATGAGAAAAAAATCGTCACAACACAAAACATCGTGTAACCTCGTTAAAGCCGCGTACAATTTGCTTGAAAAAGCCCGTTAATTTTCGAGCGAGCGATACATGCCAGTTAACATTCCAACAGTAAATATCATCAATGATTGGATCTTTAATCTAAACTTTCACTCAATTTATCCATAAGAATTTGCCAATCAATGTGTTTTCTTTGATTATGCACGCGGAAAGAACGAATTACAAATTTTACAAATAAATTCCCCTTTTCTTTTTCAAAATCAGAATGATTGTCTCATTGACTTAATAAATAAACAAATCTAATACAGCTTTAATTGTTATTAGTTTTCTATTTTAATAAATATACTGACTAAGTTAAACTTAAAAACAAACTTTACAATCACGCACTCGAGAAGACGCGAAATAACTGAATTATTTGAGGTTATGTTCGAGAGTTCCAACTTATGGACAGAATCTTCCAGCCAATCAGAATACTTCACACTTTATTTGAATGGCGCGCTTTTTAAATTGAAATTAAATAAACAAAAAGTAAAATTGATTTGTGTAAAGAAAAATATTAAGAACTGAAAAAGCATTTTATAATTGGATGCAAAACATTTATTTTCGACTTTGATTTGAAATTAGGTGACTTCTGTACACTGAGAATATCTATACTTATTTTCTTTTCGGCAGCATCATTAATGTACAATATTATAGCATAAATCTTTTCAATCATATCTCATCCCATTTCTTTTCTCCTCTAATATAATCTTCAATAAATGTTGAAAATACAACGTAGCAATGAAAGTTATTATATAAAGTAGAATATTAATTATTAAAGTTTTATAACTGTACTTTATGTCCGTTATAGTTTTGATGTAAAGAAAAAACTTGTACAACTACAAAAATATATCTCTAAATGTAAACGCAACATTTTTCAATTTAACAATTTTGGACAACTCGTAAAGACAATGACGCTGCACGGTCTTATTATTATTTTTTTTTAAGTATACAGTGAAATTTTCACAATGCTTTCTTTTTTTTCTCTCAAAAAAGCACAAATTCCGTACATTTATTATCATCATTTAGTTTTTAAATCAATTGTCGTTCACACACACAGATACTGATGATGAATTAATAATAACATTTTTCTAAAACAAATCTGATGTTCAAACGATTGAACAATAAATCTCAAAACACATGCCAAAAAGTATAATAATAATTCCTCTGAGAAATTGTTTTCATAATAATGAAATTACAACGATGTCAAAACTAAAGAGTTTAAAATATTCATATATTTTATAAATTGAGCACAGTTAATTAAAATCATTTTCTGATTTTCCTCACTGTGCGCTTTTTTTCATTTTTCTCGATTTACAAATATATTTGTAATAAAAATTGAGTTGACGGTGAGAGATTTTTTTTTCACGTTAATTCACTAATTTCAAAAAAATTTTGCCTAACTGCCTATTTGTATTTTTTGAAACATATTTAATAAATAGGTCGAGTCAAGGCGCGCACAATTTTTTTCCCTTCTGACAAAAAAAAATGTTAAAAACAAAAAACGGACAAAATTATCGTCATTCAAATTTTAAACTATTTCATCACTTAGTGCAAGTTTTTCATAAAATATTGTTATGACTAACAATACATAATTTATACATATATATATTTTATTATTATTATCATCTATTAATATTATTATTAAAAATGAAAAAATATTCTACTGACAATATTTAAAGGCTTTCTCTAATAAAAAAAGCCTGACGATTATTTATTGTAAGGCCCGGTTACATTGGTAAGAAGAATATATCGTAACCACTTGGAGCCATTTTCTTTCTTTCTTTTTTTTTCTCAACTTGCAACATGAAAGAAATGAAATAGTTTTACAATTGATTTATAATGTCATCTTATTTTTCAAAATTATTTATCGTAGATGTTTTTCATTCGCATTGTAAGAATCGTTACGTTTGATAAAAAAAAATAACAGTTTACTGCATATTTTCACTCTCATATTTTTTCGAAAATTAAAATAAAATTTTAAAATAGAAAAAAACTATTATTAAACAAAAAAAACATATCTCGAAATGAAAACAGAAAATTATGTCTTCTTACAAATTTACAGAGTACGATCTCATTTTCAGATCCGTAAGTTATTTATATTAAAAAAAACTTAAGTGTATAATAATAATATTTTATAATAAAAATAAATGAATGAATATCTAAATTACATTTTCTTCGAATAATAAAAAGTAATGAAAAA
This sequence comes from Leptopilina clavipes, assembly GCA_001855655.1. Taxonomy (NCBI): domain Eukaryota; kingdom Metazoa; phylum Arthropoda; class Insecta; order Hymenoptera; family Figitidae; genus Leptopilina; species Leptopilina clavipes. The sequence goes on from JUFY01000744.1 coordinate 9,400, forward strand.
TCTAAATTACGCTTGATCTCTTTCTAACAATAAAACATTGAAAATTTAAATTATTGAAAAACTAAATTTCTATTTTATTTAAAAAAAAAATTAATCAGATTAAATAATCTGACATTTTTTTCTGCTTTTAGTTAAGTCTTTTTTTTTTGGAGTAGTTCTTCTAACGAAAAACCATTCGCGGGCAAATTACAATTATAATTATCCATTCGCACAATGCTGTACAAGCTATACGTACATACAAGTAATAGTTAATGGAAAAAAAAATTACGTGAAAAATTAATTATACTATCGATCTTAATTAAAGGCCATTTTAGCGTATTAAGTTCCGAGCAATTGGGGGGCATGAAAAAAAAAAAAAAAAAAAAAAAAAAAAAAACAAGAATTATTGCAAAAAGTTACGGAGAATTCTTATTGTATAATAAAATAATTAATATTGAGTCACGTTCGATATTATCGAAATTGCTTCCAATGTTATCTTTTATTAGAGCAATATTCGCAAAAAAAAATTTTTCTACGAATTTCGTTGCAATTACAGCAAAGTTCTAATTAATTATACAATTTTTATAATTATACTAATTCAATTAGAATAATTATTTACTTATTTAATTTCAATTAAAAAATATGCTTGATTACTTTTTAATTTTTCTTTTATATTTGTCATTCTTTAAAATATTTTTTTTAACCAAGTTTTGATTCTTACAAAATGAATCAACCATACAATATTTCTTTATATACAGTTTTATATTTATGTACACATCTTTCAAATAGATTGACCCTTGTCATTATATAAATGTAAAAAAAAAATTGTATCATTTTTTTTTCTCATGAATAAGAATTGTGTATGCATCAAAACTTGGCAAAATTTGACAAAAAAAAAGGAAAATATAAATAAAAAACGAGCACAGCCTCTTTACAAACATTATTTTAACAAAATAATTCCTTTGCTTTAGTTGCAACGAGAGAACTTTTTTTTTTTTTTTTTTTTTAATTTTTTTTATAGAAATTTTGTTTTTTTGTTTTTTAAACAACCGTGCAAAACTTTGATATCTGACTTCGTGCTCTTTCTTATGTTACAATTACGCGGTCAAAGATATCAAGGGCACTTGAAAATTCTATAAAGTCCATTTTTTTCCTTTTCTAAATTCTATTCAAAAAATTTTTTTATACTTAATATAATAAGCATGCGTCACTATGGTGAAATATCCCTACTGCGGGTCAATAGAAGTTCGAGTGAAAAGAATTTCTTAGTGTCTAATTTTGGAAAACGACTAAGATGCTTGTACAATTTACAGGGAAGAATTGGAACGACCGGTGCAAGATTTGAAGTATTTGAATCAATTAATTTCAATATTGTGTCAATAAAATTCGACCATTCCTCATGATAATAATTGTTAATCGAAAATATAAATTCTGCCTGTTGCAATAGTAGAGCAATTATCGAGATACCAAACTGGAAAAATAACATTTTTTTTTTTAAATTTCGTTTCTAATATTTAAAATTATAAAAAAAGCGATAAAAATATTTCAATTTTTAATTTATCTAAATAAAAATTTTTGTAGTAAATTTATATTATTAGTAAAATAAAAACAATAAAATTTGTTAAAAATAATTGCAATACGAACCTTATTTGTTAGAGCGAAGGCTAAACTGTTTGTTTTCGTCGGTTGATATGCCGTCTCCATTAAAGCCTTGGCTAATTGAATAAGAACTGAGAAATCCGATTCATAGTCGATCCATTTTTTAAATTGGGGATAAAAGTTAATCAACAAACTTGAATCTCTGCGTCCAATAATGACCAAACCACGGAATATGCCAGTCCATAATTCGGCCAATTGACTTCTATAATCATTCTTCTCGACAAATGTCAAAAATCGCAGCAACAATGTCTGTAAAATTAGAGAAAAATTAAATTAAATTATAATATATATGTATATTATTTTCTCGCTAAAACAAATACATACTTTTCCTTTTCGGATACTTAACATTCCGGCTAATTTGTCATCCTTCAATAATTGCAAGAAGGAGGAAAAAATCATTGTTATTAATTCTGGCACCGATTTTTTCACAACTTTTGTCTCTTCTTCATTCTCCTGCAATTCTTGTTGCTCCTGTTGTTGTTTCTCTGCAAGTAACGCTAACGGATTGTTCGCATCTTCGAGGCTCAATTGCAAAATATACAACTGCAATTTAAAAACGATTGAAAGATTTTCGCGATACTTAAATTTACTGTAAAAAAAATTGAATACTTTATCGATAGAGGACTCAATGGAAATAATGGAAAAATTTTACTGAATATAAAAATTGACTAATTTTAGGGAAATGTGTCTTAATACTCGTTAAATTATTAAATTTAAATAGTAAATTTAATGGATGAATTTACCCTTTCTATTTCAAGAAGCAATTGTCGTGTTTTCTTCGTATCTTTTTGATGAAGCGGAAGTGCCTGTTGAGGATCACTGTTAGGAACAATATCCATGTCAATAATTTTTCGCGGAGCCGTCACACTTCCACATTGAAGTTTCCCTAAGGAATTTTCGAACTGCATCGGTGTATAAACAACTTTCACAAACGTGTGCTGCGTTTGCTCTCTATCCCTGTAAAAAAAGAACAATTCGAATAAAATTAATCAAATTTATTTGATTTTAATTTAAAAAAATTTTTAATTAAAAATTAAAAACCCTATAAAAAATATTTTAATTAAACAAAAGAAAATAAATAATAAAAAAATATTTACCTGGAGTCTTTATGATGTCCGTTACGATGCTTCCTGTCCATATTATTATCCACTTTCTTTTTATTTTGACGATCACAGAAAACAGTGTAATAATAATCATCGACATAAGGTTGATTAGTATTAAGTTGTAGAAGTTGAATATTGTTTAACCATTGTTTCTCCCGTGTACTCATAAGACCCGCGTATTCATCATAATCCCGTGGTACATTTAATCCATTTAAACCTTGTGCGTGATGATGGGAATGATGGAAACGTTGATTATTATGATTTTGATTGTGATTATGATTGTGATACGGAAGCTGATTATTTTTAAAGAACGGCTGATGATTGCCCTGTTGTTCATTGTTATGAAACGGCCTATTTTGATTTCGCTGATTAGCGGAATGCAATGGATGCTTAAATTGTTGATTTGCTTGATTGTTGGCAAATGGCATCATTGGATGATCAGGTCGCATGAACTGCAATAATTCCACATTTTAATTAGACACAAAAATTTTATTGAAATTTTGATATCAATGAGAGAAAATTGTCAACGTACGGGAAAATTGCCCAAGGGAAAGTTTCCGGGCATTGGCTGCCTTTGACCTCCAGGTGGTAATATTAAATGTGGAGGAACGAGAAATCTCAACATGTTACCTCCTTGATCTAAGTGGTGAAATGAATTAAAATTAAATTTTTTTTATTATTAACAAACTGAACAAAATTAGAAAAATAACTCACTGGGCATTTTGTGATTTGGCATAAATTGTGGATGGGGCAGTCTGAGATTTGGAGGAAGCATAACCGATGGCGGTGGAGGTAATGGTAGACCCGGTGGAAATCGCGGTGGCATTCCATTCATTTGAATTTGTTCATTAATTGGCATAGAATCAAAAAATCCTCCTTGTTGTTGTTGCGTTGGTGCTTGAGGTGGTTTATTAATTCCAGGTGGAGGTCTATTACCAATGAGACCACGTTCCAATTCCTCGACTGTGCATACTTTTTTTAATGCAGTTGTCATCGGTGGTTTTGGTTTCGGTAAAGGAAGATTCGCTGGACTGTCCCAAACTCCAGGTCGTGGTATGATGCCCTCCTTCTCATCCAGCACCAAATGGGAGAGGCTATTCTCAATATCAACTTCTGCATCATTCTGAAAATAAATTCACTTATCAAGGATCTTGTTTTAAAACCCCCCAAAAAAATTGATTCACTCTTACCTTATGTGACGAAATGGATGTTTTCAACGAATTTTGATGACTCGGTCGTGAGGACTCGGTGATTTGTGCTAATTTTTCATGATCTTGTTCCCAATCGCCGACTGGTGCCTCGGAACCGAACGTTTCATCATTAAGTGCATCATATTTTTCTTCTTCACCATACTCTTCATCATCTAAGGGGCCATAAATTCCATCCTAAGAAGAAAAGTATTTTCTAAACAATATATATATTGAAAAGCGATTACCAAATGGCAAAAATAATCCGTAAATATATAAATTATACGCAATAATAACATCAAAGTATAATCTCCGGCAAGATGTGTGTTCCTTGAATGATACAAATGAAAAGGAATGAATACCCAAGCGAAATAGGAAACTGATTAGATTGCGATTCAAGGAAGTAATTTAAAACAGATTGAAGAATGATAATAAAAATATTTTTTTGTTTGTTGAACAACCAACAGCCAAGTACATGTTATTGACCTTTCTAGGGCGGGGGGTATTGTGGGACATTCCAAGAAGACAGGTTATGTCTAATATATATTGACGATAAAATATCCCGGAGAACAATTAGCATATGAAAATTTTTGATAAAAATACATACGAATTTCATCGAATATCATTAAAGTGTATTGTGACAATTCATTCTTATTAATGTAAAGAATAATTATAAATACAATAAACAGTTTAGAATCAAAACTGCTGGGTCAATAATAAAATATTTTAAGAATGAGAATTGGAAGTTCCGACGCAAAAAATAAGTTCAGTTTAAGCAATGAAAACTCTTTCACTAAGTGAGGGAGATGGGGGAGTATTTGTGATAATTATTAAGGAATGTTTACTCACCCCGTGTGTCGTATTAAATCCGAAAAAAGAATCTGCCATTTGTTAGAATTAAATTCACAAAATGTCATGTTCTGATTAAACGTCAAGTGCGAGTAGACATTTGCCGTCATGGCGTTCTGCTTACAAGTTTTCAAAAATTCTCGATAGATGGCACTGTTAAACAGAGATGGCGCTGCAATCGCAGGTCACCTGATCTAGTTTAACCGCCATTTTAACGGTGATTGTTAAAGTGTTAAAAAGTGCAAAAATTTTTCGGAAACTTTGTCCATATAATATTTATTAATTTAACACGATTGTGAATTTACTTATTGGCAAATTTTTAAACAAAAACATGTCTTTATCGTGGAAAACAAATTATATCGTTTCTGTTGAAAAAATTTGGTGCAAAAATGGTAAGAAATTTTCAAATTTCAATATATTCTTTTACAATTCTTGTATTTTTATATTTTTAATAATATTTTAGGCTTGGATCGATTAAAAAAATGTTCAATTTGCTGTATTATACACAATAATACTAATATTCGTGAACTTTATTTGTTTGTTTGAAATTAAAATTTTTTATTTCGCTTATTTAGAGGTTATGTTTGTTGTCGTTGCTGAAAAGAAAATTCATCTTAAAAAAACATTAAGAATTTCGGTAAATTTAGCAAATAAATATAAAATATCAACCAATGTTAATTAACAAACTGGATGTAAAGTTACAATATAATCCTATTTGATAATGATTTTGTCAACAGTTTGTAAATTACTTTGCTTGAAATAAAAGATTACAAAAAATAATAATTTTGAAAGCAAAGTGATGTTTTGTGGAAAATTTTACAAATTTCAAAATATTTTGTTCTAGAAGTTGAATTGGAAATAATATTGACGTCAATAAAAATCTTGCTATTACATTTATAGCGAATTCGGTTAACTGCACCGGAGTGCTCTAAGAGTGCTCCAAGCAGGAGTCGCATGTTCGGTTTGACAAATCCACTCCGGCGCAGAGCGCTTGGAGCATTCGGTTTGGCTGCTCTGCTCTAGATTTGCATTCTGCCAGTGCTCATGACGTCACAGAGTGCGACAGAGCAGAGTACATAATTTTCGGAGCAGAGCAAGCAATACTCCTGCACCGAGCAAGATCACTCTCAGAGCAGATAACCGAATTCGCTATTAGTAACAAACCGGCGACTCTTGGTGTTAAATATTGTAAAATGCAAGTAATTTAAATGCTGCGTCATAAACTAAATCTCGAATGGAACATAATTTTATAATCATTTGAGCAGATATAAATCTAGCTTTAATGAATGATTCACTTTGTAATCTTTGATTTAAATCCCTGTCAATAATTTACCAGCAGAAACATTTTTTTAATTATTCTATTTATTTCAATTCTTTTTCTAAAATCTCTAAGTATTTTTCCTTTGTTTTCAGCATTTTCAGCAAAAAAACGTAAGAAAGAGAGAAATCAATCAGCTTATTCTCAAAATAATTATGGAAAGAAACACATTATGAATTCAAGAATGATTTTATAAGAGGAATACAAAGGAAATATGATGAACCAGTAAACGGTAAATTTTTTCAATGTACTTAAATTTTTGAATTTGGATGCAGTTATAATTAATTTTTCAAAACTAAATTCTTAATCAAAATTCTTTAAATTGTTCAAAAGTTTTTGATTAAAATCATTTAGCAAGTTTTAAGCATTACTTGATCAATCTTGAGAATAGCTACACTTGTCAATTATGAGAGCAGGAAAAAAAACAACAATTTCTCAAGCTGAGCGCATTTTACAGTTACCAGACTATATACAATATGACAATAAAAATGAATCAACGTCATCATCGAAAAAGGATGTATGCTTGAAACAATTACTTAGAATTACGAGGAATCAATTTTGCATTTGAAAAGATGATATACAAAAGAAGAAGTAGTAGCAGCAGCCATGACTTTTGCTTAGCGGAGGCTCGTCCTATGATGACGATGGCGACGCGTGTGTTAAAATTAAATCCAACAGAACGACGTCTGCATCTTGCCGACGGCGACGTCGCGACGAAGTGTGCGTCCTTTAGCTCAGTCTCAAGAGCATATTCCGTCAGTGTGGATGCCTTAAATTTCTCGTTTTGTTTTTGTTTTTTTTTTAACTTCCTCAGCTTTGAGAGTGTCTTCTTTTTCTCTCTTTTACGCGTGGAGCATCTCTATTTTTTTTTTGTATTTTGTTCTCGTCAGAATTTAAGACCTGTGATATTTTCGGTAAAAAAGCCTACCCTTGGAATAACTTTAGTAGCCGAAAAGCGCAGTCACGATGTCCCACACGAGGTAATCCGGCACAATCGGCAATAACCACCTTCATATTAATCGAATCATCGACAATCGTTTTCTTTCAATTTTATTTGCACAATATTTAAAGAAAAGAATAATAATTTATTAATTTATCAGAATTTAGAATAGTTTCGAATTTTTTTTTTCCAATTTTTTTCCATTTTGGAAAATATTTCTAATTTTAGATAGTTCGTTTTTTATATTTTTCTCTATAGAGTAAAGAATTTCTTATTTTTCATTGCAAATGTTTTTCTGCAAAAAAAGGAACACTCTTTTGTTTTTTTTTGTAATTACGTAATTTACTGATTCGCTTTTACGTTTTGAAAATTTAAAACATTTTTGCCATCTCGTCAACAATATTATCTGCACGCATGTAAAATGCACGACCTGCCAAAAATTTTACATACGAACATTTTTCAAAACATTTTTCTACTAAAATAATATTAATTTTTTCCTTCTTTTTTTTTATTTTGTCAGTAATATTTTCCTTTGGCGAACACGTGAAATAGTTTTATGACGTTCCATTTTAGAATTCAGTAATTTTTTCCCTTGGGTCGTTGGACGTATTCATAAAATCCGATAATATTTTCTTTTCTCTTGACATTTTAAACTTGGTGATATCTTTGCCAACTTTTCGATAAACAGGATTTCATGACGATGCTCCAGATAGATGCGATTTGAAAATTTTCATTCGTATGCGCAGACGTGTCAAGAAAACACGTGTGCTAAAAATGTTTGTTGACATTGAAATTTGTATTATTCTTCTGTTGAAAATTTTTTTTAATTTACTTTCGATCAGTGCTTTAAAGCAAAAGAAATTCGAATTTTTCATCGAAATTAAAAAAAAAAAACTATTTACGATCGAGAGAATTTTATTTTATTAAATCATTTGTTAATTTATTAAATAATATAAATTGTTCGTTTCCCAATGTTAATTAACGGTAAACAATGAAACTTGTTTTGTAATCGAGTAAAATGATTTGATAGGAAAAAAATTTTCGAGAGGAACATTATTGCTAATTGATCAATTGTGTCGTCACTGTTGCATTAATTTCCAAGAAAATTTTCCACGATTCATTGTACATATTTAGAGCGTGTTGCATTTATTGTAGTCGCGTGAGTTGAAAAATGTCAATGAAAGAAAAATTCCGTTTAAGTCCAATGGAATCATCATCATTCGTTCATAAATAGTTGTTTTTTTTTCTTTCGGAAAATTTTTTTTATCTAAAATCAGATTTAGATTTTTCCAAAAGAAATTCATTCCTAAAAAGTAAAAGACAATTTCTCTTTTCACAAAAAAAAAAAAAAAGAAATAACATTAAATTACCAATTTTTCTTCCAAATTTTCAAACTTTGTAAATTTTTTTTAACAAAATAAAATTGGAACAGTTTAATAATCATACAATCGATATTAAGTCACTGTCGAAATAGATTGGCTGTTTCTCAATTGATCGATCGAAAAGTATGGAGGAAAAGTAAAGTGTCACCAGGTTACTAGCCTTGATCGTCTGCCAAATATTTGACAGGGAAAGCGTGCAGTTGTCACGGGCTAATTTTACCTGTATAGATAATACACCTGACGTCTACACGAGATATAATTTCTTCTCTTTTTTTTCTTCCAAAATATACAATTTTCTCTCGCCAGTTACGTCATTTTTATTCTTTTTCTTTGTTTGTTGAGTTATTGGAATTTTAATTTTATTTTTTTCTAAACGGAAAACGAATTTATATTTTTGACTCGATTAAACGATGCACAGGTAACGTGCACATATAAGTGTGTAAAATCGAAAATAGATTGCCATTGACCTCTCCGGAATCAACCAACGGCCAAATTAAAACTCAGCCAATTGTTCATTCAGTGCTTTATTCAAAATTATTCTCTTTCAAATTCATTTAAAAGTTGGGGAAATATATTTCGTGATAGTTGAATTTTTTCAATTTTTCTTTTTTACAAAAACTTTTTGTGGGAAAAAATTATTTCTACTTTGTAAAATATTTTTTCAAAGTTCGTTTTTAATTGAGAAGAAATTTTTTTCGAGCAGAATATATTTGAAATTTTTGTTCATTCAAACTGCAACATATGTTCTAAGAATAAATCAATGCAACTGATTTGAAATTCCAAATATTTCAAAGTTCGAGATAAAGGAAAGATTTATTGATTTTGTTTTCAATTTTAGTTGTTTGGTTTCCTATGGAAAAGTTTATAATTTGTAAATTAATTTTTCCATTGAATTGAATGTATGAAAAAAAAAATTAGTTAATTAATTTGTAATTAAGAATGTAATTTTCCCATTTTTTTCTGATGAAATTTGTCAATTTTGCAGAATGGACCGAGATGACGATGATTTCGGCGAGGGTTTCATAGCTGAATCACATCCCCTGAGACCAACTCATCTTAACGTTCCAGGTCGAAATGAATCTCGAGCGCCAAGCATTAGTAGCAGTGTTAGCGATATGGATGTGCCAATTTATACCAGAGAAACCACCATACCACTTTCAGCTAAAAAGGTGAGTCTACGTAATTAGATTTTATTTATAACTCGAAACCGTGGCGTGAGAATTGCCTGAAAATACATTTTGACACGAAGAAAATGAAGCGCAAAGAGAAAGACGAGAATTTTGCTTTTTTTAAAAAAAAAAGCAGAACTGCATTTTTTCATAATAATTATTTATTAAAAATACAAGGTTAAAACAAACAATTTTTAAATTCTATCGCGAATAAAAATAAATCGTAAATTATTCAATAGGAATTTTTAACAAAAAATTTAAATGCTTGCTCAAAAAAAACAAGAAGAAAAAAGATTTTGAATAGAATGAACTGACTGACGCAAATTTTGCTCAATAGTGCAAAGCATTCTGTTTCCTTTTGGTGACGCAACAAAAAAGAGGCGTGCATGAGAAAGATCAAGTCTTTATAACTCTCGATAATAGATTTCCAAGCATTCGATTAATATGCCCCCCAAGTTGTAACATCGGATTATTAAATGATTTATATTCTCTAAATAAAATAGTCGTTCATATTTTCACATGACGTGAAAATTATATCTCGTCTCAAAGTCAATGGCATTTATAATTGACAAATGTAAAACAGTTCATAAATTTTTTTTTCAGTCGAAATTACATTTAAAAAATTTAGAGAAACAATTCATTATTTATATATGGAAATATTTTTTCGAATACAAAAAAGTAGAATTTATTTTCATAATATTAAAAAATAAATTATCCTGTTAAAATAACTAAAAAGCTGAGGGATTAATTATCAAGCACGTATAAAATAAATTTTCCCATTTCTATATTTCTAATTTTGCGCTAATAGAATCAATGGCTAATTTGGTTTTATCCTTATGAGACTGGCAAGATGAGAAATTGTCCTCCTCTCTGTAATATAAAGATTACTTTTTTAATATTATATTCTATTTTTAAAAAGAAATTCTTACTCGAAAATTTTTATTTTATTTTTCATTTTATTTCCTTAGAATAATAATTGTAATTCTTTAGAACAATAATATTAATTCTTTAGAATAATAATTATAATTCTTTAAAATAATAATTGTAATTCTTTAGAATAATAATTATAATTCTTTAGAATAATAATAAAATATGAGTAAAAAATAATAATGAAAAATGAATAAAAAATAATTGAGAAAAATAAATTACAAAAATAAGAAGAAAGTAGGAATCATTTTTTAAATATAAATATATTAGATGCCGGGGAAAATTTTTTTTTTTTGAGATAATAATTTTGTAGGAATCATTTTTTTTTTAAAGGTGATTTAAATATGACTCAATAATGAGTGAAACGGGTCGTTGACTTTATAATATATACAACACGAAATGAGAGAATCTTCATCTTAGAAAACCGGTCAAATTTATTGGAGAAAGTATTTATTTTTCTTTTTTCTTTTTGGTTAGAGAAAGAGCCCTTGAAATATTCTAAAAAGAAGAATCGAATACCTGTTTAGAATAGGAAAAAGGAGAAATATAGTTAATATCTTTGACTTGAGGGACTGTTTCTATATAATCTCTCATTCAGACATTGAACGCAGTTTCTCAAATCTTATTTAAAAGCATTGTCCGATTTTTCATTTTTTTATTAATTTATCTCCCAGATAATCTTCTTTCATATATATCGCCCTTAACATTGAAAATCTCAGATGAAACCGTTTTATATTTAGAAAATAATTCTATTATATACTTTATTTCTTTCTTTTTTTATTACATAAAATTATTTATTTATTTAAAAAATATTTGAAGTTCCTAGGGCTAATGAGCCCTTCGATTAGACATTAAATTAATTTTTTTGTTATAATCAAAAATTTTATTAAATTCATACAACTTGAAATACAAAAAAAAATTTTGAATCATTGGAAATTTATTTATTTTTTTTATTACGTAAGAATTAGACATTAAATTAATTTTTTTATCATAAAAATTTTATTAAATTCATACAATTTAAAATACAAAAAAAAAATACGAATTCTTCCATTTCGAATTAGAGAAAATTTGAAAGATTGAAAAAATTAATACGAAATTGGAAAAATTTTACATTTTCTCGGTAGAATTATTATTGGGCGGTTTTTCTCACTGTTTTGATGGAATAATCTCATTTTTGTTAACAGTTTTTGATGGGCTTCTTTATTGCGAGTAAATTTTCAAGGACTTTCAAGTACATAAAACGAAATTATATGAGCGTAGTTGATTTTAGCATTTTATCATGATGATGCAACTCGTGTGCATAGGTGTGTTCACATTTCGCGAAGGAAAATAAAAAAAAGAAAAAGGAAGGGAAAAAAAGTTGTACGTACTATTGAAACTAGAAAATGAATTGTACACACCCACTATTTAATCTGAATTATTGACTTTCATCCTTGATGTGTACTTACAAACAAATTCAATTAAGGAAGAAAATTATTTTTTTTTTCCTTCATTAATTATCAAAAATTATTGAAAATTTTTATTTCGATTTTGAAGATTCTTTTCTCAATTATTATTCAATATATTACTTGAAAACTCATGTTCGATTTTTCCTTCAGCAGAATTTCTATTAAGTAAAATAATAATTAATAATTAATATTTAATATTTAATATTTAATAATTAATCATTAATAATTAT
>JUFY01000746.1:8809-23423 GCA_001855655.1 Leptopilina clavipes
CTTGACGTGACGCAAGAATTCGATGACAAAGTACCCTCACCGCACATTTAAAGTTTGCCAATTTCACAACAATTGTCCGATTTTGTAATTTTAACACACATATACACAAAGCGCGATTTTTCAAACAATATATAATTGATATAATTTTCCTCTTGTGTTTGTTGATCAATTACGCAAAATTTACAGGGCAGTGAATATTCTTCTGCTATAGACACTTATATATATGCGAATTTTACTCAAAAACTCATTAGTTCGAATAATTTCCAGTGGATCGAATTTTATGAGGTCAAATGTTCATTTAACCAATTTGTATATATGAGGAAATTTCATGCTAGTAGGATTTTTATTTTAGAGAAATTTCATTTAACAGGAATTTTTTATATATAAAATTTTTTATATATAAAACTTTTTATATATAGAAAATTTTTTATATATAGAAAATTTTTTTCACCGAATGTAAAATACTGTTGACCTTTATGCAATTTTTTTTTTTAATATTTATTAATTTTTAAATTTTAAGATTGAAATTTTTTATTTCCTATATTTTATCCTATATTTTATTTCCTATATTTCAATTTACTATATGACTATTTGTGAAATAAAACTAAAGAAATGTCGAAAGCTGACATTTTAATTGTAAATTCATTTTTTCTGATGTGTGGATGATTTGATTAGAATGTAGAAATGTCAGCTGCCGAACGGGTCGGCCACCTTTAAAGGTCGTCTATCGATTTTCCATCCAATCTTAACCAAGTATGAACACAGTGGCACTATATACGGAAGAAAGAACGAAATCTTTTTTTTTATTTCTTTTTTACCTGCTGTATTATTTCTATCTTGACACTGTCTGTTTCTCTCATACGTCAGCTTTCTTGGTAATCATTTTAATGGCCTTGAATGCGAATCATCTCCAATGGCAGACACCCTTCTCCTCCTCGGTGTGAATATCTAGAACGATCAGATTGCTGATCACTTACAGAGAGACTGAAACAGACGCGAAAAATTATTAATTAGCCTCCCTATCAATTTATCTACACTGAGGAATTTATTTTTGATTCCCAAATAAAAACTTTAATAAACTGATAAATATTTATTTTCATCAAATATTTGGCAGGCATTTTCTCTTTTTTTTTAGTAAAAATTGGAAAATTTATTTTCGACACTGTGTCGGGTGCTTTTTTGTATAAAATTAGTAAAAAAAAATCTATAGGAAATAATGAAAAACGCACAATCAAGCGATAAGTCTTTGTTCCAATTGGCCTGTAACTGCGCGCTCGTAAATTGAACGAATTGCATAAAAGGAGACTGCCTGTATATACATATACATATATATATAAGATTGCAGGAAAAAAGACCGTAAAAAATCCATGAGGCAGGAGACCGTGAAAGGCAATGTCAGTCAAATGGAAAGAAGTCGAATCGAATTTTTTCTCATTTAATTTTTTTTTCTCTCGTTCCCCCCCTTTTTTTTTGCAAAAGTTTATCGGAATTAAAGTGACAATGCCAATTCGTGAAACGCATCCAAGAACATATTATATACACGATTTAGAATGCTGATTCGTGAAAAAATATTCTTCTTTACCTCATCAATAAATTCACTTTATTCATATATAAGTAAAATAAAAGAAAAAAAAATTGTTTTGTAAAATATAAAAGGTGAAATTGTAAAAAATTATCAATTTAAATTGATTCGTATATATTTATAACGCGCTGAATTTAACATATTATTTGTCGCAGACTCTTGCGCGGTTTATATATACATTATTAGTTTGTGAATATAAATTTTGTTGAAAATTAAATATTTATTTACCTGCTTAAACAAGAAGCAACAACGAAAAATAATTTTAATCGCTAAATGTATATATATTGTTCGTATGCATATATAAATTTTATAATACAATTGAATTGAGGAGAAGAAAATATATCACAAATATCGCTTTCTTTTCTACATGCGAATTTCTTCGTGTACGAATTATTATTGCAATTTGCAAATGCCATTATAATTACGTCACCCTGAGCTAATTATCAGCTCGTTTATTAGCGAGCCTAACCTCAGTTATGTACCAAAGCGTATATATAGGTCAGTATCGTAATTTAGACTCACACGTGTTATGACTGTGCCTCATATTTTTCAAAGCAGCACATTTGTTTTTTATCGTTGTATATAATAATAAAGAATTATTATCATCCGTTTAAAAGGACAAACAAAATTCTCCAAACTCATTTTTAATTGTCAATTTTTTTTTAGATATTAAAAATTGAAAATTGAAAATAAATTCTCAAAATTCTCTAAATTCATTTTTAATTGTAAAATTTTTTTTAGATATTAAAAATTGAAAATTGAAAATAAATTTTTTTGAATTAGTCATGATAATTAGAGAAGAAAAACATTTTTTTGAGGGTAATTTTTCATCATAAGCTTCTTTTTTTTGTTGAATACATGTGAGTAAGGATAATCCTCATCCCTTTTAGGTTCAATCACCACTTTCAATTTTCAGAGGCCAGCCCATAAGTTATTTTCATTTTCTTTGGATGCTTTGTATATATGTAACCTTTGTAACCCCCTCCCCTCGCCTTCCACCCCTGCTAAATGAATACCTCCTTTATAGAATTATGTTATTGCTTGGTATGTGTGTCACAACCTACACCTGTGGTCGCGTGTGTTTTATGCCGAGTCAACCTCTCGATTCTCGACGCCCACGGCTATACGAATAAATACATTCAAACGCCCGATGCACTTTCCATGTCGTCATCTCGTAATAACTTTAATCCATCGTCGACTGTGATTCCCGACATTTTCTCTCTCTCTCTCTCTCTCTCTCTCTCTCTCTTTTCAAATAATAATCATAATAATACCCTTGATGCAAAACTATAATCATAAAAGACCATACGAAAAGCCATTTGTCAGAATCTGCGAAAAATTTATCTCCTCGACAGTAATTTATCGTTGACAATTCGCATATTATTATTTTGATGGAAAAAAAACTGTCTAATTTGATACGCATGACTTTATGTTTATATATAATTGCTATGATCGTTCGGGAGAATATTTATTTAGCCGAAATTTCATTTGAATTTTTATTTGGAGGAATTTTAGATTAAAAGAGTTCTCATTTGGCCGAATTTTAAGTTAAATGAATTCTTATTTAGACGAATTTTTATTTAGAAGGATTCTTATTTAGCTGAATTTTCATTTGAACCGCCGGATCGTAGAAGGGCATATAGCCCATTTGAATTACATTGGCTATATGCCCTTCTACGATCCGGCGGTTCATTTGAAGGAATTTTAGTTTCAAAGAATTCTCATTTAGCCGAATTTGCATTTCAATTTTGATTGAAACGAATTTTCATTTAGCCGAATTTTATAATTCAGAAGAATTCTTATTTAGCCAAAATTTCATTTGAATTTCCATTTGAACGAATTTTAATTTAAAAGAACTTATTTAATCGAATTTTCATTTCAATTTTTATTGGAACGAATTTAAATTCAGACGAATTTTCATTTAGCCGAATTTTATAATTCAGAAGAATTCTTATTTAGCCAAAATTTCATATGAATTTCCATTTGAACGAATTTTAGTTTAAATGAACTCTCATTTGGTCGAATTTTCATTTGAATTTTGATTTGAACAAATTTTAATATAGAAAAATTCTTATTTAGCCGAATTTTCATTTGAATTTTGATTTGAACGAATGTTAACTCAGACGAATTTTCATTTAGCCGAATTTTATATTTCAGAAGAATTCTTATTTAGCCGAATTTTCATTTGAATTTCTATTTGATGGAATTTTAGTCTAAAAGAATTCTCATTTGGCCGAATTTTCATTTGAATTTCTATTTGAAGGAATTTTAGTTTAAAAGAATTCTCATTTGGCCGAATTTTCATTTGAACTTTGATTTGAACGAATTTTAATATAGAAAAATTCTTATTTAGCCGAATTTTCATTTCAATTTTGATTGGAACGAATTTTAATTCAGACGAATTTTCATTTAGCCGAATTTTATATTTCAGAAGAATTCTTATTTACCCGATTATTTTTTTTTATGTTTCAATGAAAAATGTTAAATAATTCTCTTAAATGGAAATATAAATTTGACTGTACAAAAATGCTGTAAAATAAATAATGTTTTTCTTGAAATTATTACCAAAATTCAAATTTAACAGAAGTTAAATATATTTAAATTATAAAGTAATAATTTAAATAATTTTACATTCTGTTAAATAGATATATTCTGTTTTATATTACAATTCAGTGGACTACTGAATATAACATAAAATAATTCTTGAACCAAAAATTATGTTAAATAAAATTTCACTAATAAAAGAATTCGAGAAATTTTCCGTGAAAAATTCAGATTGATAAAAAAATCTAATTTTATGTACACTTGAATTAAATAGATAGAAAATAATAATTAAAATAGATCTAGGAAATTATATGTCTAAGTAATTGTTTAATAAATAAAAATTTTAATTTCTACCTAGTTTAATTGTTATCAAATCATTGAACTGATTTCATTAAAAGAAAATGAATGTTGACTGTTTTGAAAGAATTGAAATAATTTCACCAGTATTCAAAAAAAAAAAAAAATGACCTAGATTCAACATGACTAGTTTAGTCCACATGATATTGATTCAAGTTTAAAGTATTAAAACGTATATTATTCAACAACAAAAATCGTACCTATTACGTGTAAAATATATAGAAATCACAATTTTAAAAATTTTATTAAACAATTTTAGTAATATATAATCAAATTAAATTTATTTACATCGAAATTAATTAAAATTGGCCGTTTTCTTTTAATGTCTCTAATGTAATAGAAAAATATTAATCACTTGTATCATTATGAAAAATTGGCAGATTTAAAAGCCAATTAGGCTTAATTTTTTCTTTTCTTTTTGATTGAACGAAAAAATGTCAAAATAATGACAGGGAAATAATTTTTTATGATCATTTATCATGTTAATTAAAAGCAAAAAAAAAAAAAAATGGATAATTGTTGAGACATTTGGAACAGATTTTTTTGACGTATTTTATAATCGCTCTTGGCAAGCAGGAAATTTATGTACGCGAGAAACATGTGGCAAACGTGCGACTAAGAAAACGCTTGAGGTGTTGGGGCTAAAAACGGAAAGTCCCATCGTAATTCCTTGGCCTTCGTTATTACGTGTAGGCGCAGGTACTATACGCGTAACAAGTTTACACTTCTATAGAGAGAAAATTTTACCTCGACAGAAAATACGCTATGACTGAACTCTTTGCGCTAGGAGTCAAGTTTCCTTCATACTTAAAACTTGTTTCTTCAATATGCTTATTTGGAGATCTCTTTTTATACTCATCCTCTCATCGCTTCTGAATGAGGTGTGTGCTCTATCCACAATAAAATATACTTACAAATGTTGGGACTGTTGGGAGAAAAGTTTCCCCTGAATTTATTCTAGATAAAAATAATTTCAAAAAAAAGTTTCGATAATGAACTTTAGATTTTGAATTTTGCGAAAAATTTTCTTTACTTTTCAAAAAAATTTGATTTTCATTGTGTATATTTGACAAATTGAAAATTGTATCTGTTTTCTATTCTTATTTTTGTGATGTTTCTCCCTGACGTAGAATTTTATTTTTATTTCTTGCTCTACGCTTTTTCTATACTTTCTGACTTTTGTTTCTGTCAGTTTTTCTTCTTTCCTTCTTTTTTTTTCTTTTTTTTGTTTTATTGAAGAGCACGTGCTGTGATTTAACCTAGTCACTGAGATCTATTTAAAAAGCATTCACACACAATTTCTCTCAAGTATTTGGACCACATTATATAAATATATATTTTCCCTCCTCTTGTAATTCGATCCAGGCCGATTGCACTTGACCGAAATCAATTTTCCCCCCTTGACAAATAATTGAATAGCGTTCGCTCTCAATAGGTGAGAGAAAAATTTCCACTTTTTTTATGATTTTTCCATATAATATTTTTATTAATAACAGTTTATTAATAACAGTAGTCACTATAATCATTTTAGATCGACTTTTTCTGAATTCAAATTCAATTTAACTTTTTTTTTTATTTATTTTATCAGGTCTTGAGTTTATACACCCGCAAAGAAATGTTTTATTTGAACCAAATATAATTTATTTGAAGAGTTAAATCTAAAAATTTATTTGACTCAGAAAATACAAAACTATTTATTTGAACCGAATAAAATTTATTTGTTCGGAAAAGAATTTATTTGGTGCATATAAATAATTTAGTAGACTCTGAATCTCATGAGTGTAAAGATGATAAAAATAAGATTTTTTTTTTTTCGACTAACGTCTCGGGAATTAATTTCCCCACGTGAGTGTTTGACCAAGTGCGGAGAAAATCAATGCGGAATTTTTGAAAACGAATTATATTCGCGATTGTATAAAAATAAATACATATATAAAAATGCGAGAGATGTTTGAACGCGATGCGTCAGGATTGCAATTGCGCAGCGTTGATGATGATGCCGTTAACAGGAGTTGATTGAACCATCTCTTGGGGTCCCTTTCGTTCAAGGTCTATTGCATTTAATTCAAAACTCCTTTATAACATATATATGTATATTATGTGGGCAAAATTGAAGAATATAAAAAAAAATTCATCTATATGCGCAATTACTCAACAATTTCTCGCAATTGAGTCTCTCTTGACCTTATAAAATTAAGCAGCTGATTCACTTTTTTAAAGCGAAGTGGGCTTTGACCTCGTCTTCAAATCCATTTCTGTTGTGTAAATTGGAAAACGGCCGATGCATGTATAAACAGTTTCGTTCCATTTCGAAAGAAAAAAGAGTGACGTTTTATTTCATTTCGATTTCACGTGTATTCTATGAATCACATAAATTCAATTTCAGTGTAAAAAAAAAATGCATTTGAAATTTAGAAATTTAAGCTTTTCAATTACTGAAGGAAAATTGAATTATTATTTGAAATGCCTTTTTTTGAAATGAAAGAAAAACAAAATTTTGCAATCAATCGCGATTAAATTCTTTGTCTACTGAACCAATTTTTCCTTTTTTGAATTATTGCTTAGAAAATAGTGAACTATTAGAAACAAAATTGAAAAATAGAAGAAATAGTGAAATAGAATAAATACTTGAATAAATAAAAAAAAATAATAAATAATAAATTGATAGAATAAATAATTGAATAAATAAAAAATTAATAGAATAAAAAATAGAATAAATAATAAATTGATAGAATAAATGATTGAATAAATAAAAAATTAATAGAATAAAAAATAGAATAAATAATTGAATAAATAATGAACAAAAATTGATATCAAATATATAAATTTTGTTTGAAACGCGGCTTTAGAGAGAGATTTAAAAAAAAACGGTACGTTTCTCGTGTGCAATAAAACTTTTTCCGGAATGATATTTAATTTAAAAAAAAAGTAACGATAAATATTTTTGAAGGTTATAAGATTTAAATTCCTGTTTATTTATAATACACACAGGAGAGAATATAGAATCGAATAAATTGCTGTAAATTTATATTTCAAATATTCTATTCACCATCATTGCATTTTGAATATATATATATATAAGAATTTGTACGCCTGTAATTCAAGCAAGGCGCAAATTTATCATCTGAACCAAAGAAATTACAAAGTGCGTAAATCATATGTATGTGTAATACTTAAAGCGACTCTATTTTATAGCAACGTCAAGCATTTAATCTCTTTAGCCAGTGTAAAGTATTGCTAATTTAGGCATTGCATTTCTGATTAAAATTTTTATCTTTTCGGCATTTTTTTCCCCCTTTTCTTCTTATTTGCAATAATAAAAGTTTCTAGCTTATTAAATCTATCAAGTAATAGGTATTTCTAATTTAAGAAAACGGCGGGGGTTTTTTACCAATATTTTATAAATTAATATCGTGTCAGTGAAATAAATTTCTTGTTTCTTTGAAAAAGGAAACAAAAAATTGATTACCTGGAAAATCGCTAGAATAATTTCACTTTGTATACTAAACAGTCTTTTCTAGATCTATTTCTATAATTACGTCCATTTCCTGAGCGCAAAATATATTTGCTAAATCTCGAAATATTTTTCTTATTATTTTCTTTTTTTTGAGAGAATTCTGTATCAAAATGTTTGAATTTATTCTCTAAAATTAGTTTTAGATTCAATTTTAGAGAGTTGATGGAGAAAAGAAAGTTGATTAAGTTGATTAATTTAAAAACAGGAAGTCATAGTTGAGCACTTAATTGAAATTTTTTGATTCAAATAAGAGTAAATTATTTGGTTCTGAAATGGAAAAACTTCTTCTTATCTGTATTTATATTGCTTTGAAGAAATAGAAAGAGATTGGATGGGTTTAATCTCAAAAAGTGGGAAGGTGGAAAGGAAAGGTTTTTTTTATAATCGAAAAGGCCAGGGACACGTGTCGAAGTGTGGTTTTCAAGTAGGTCATCGAGTTTTCAATTCGAAGTCACAAATCAGTGGGCTAGAAATTGAGATCCGTGGTCAACTATATCCATAGAATGTACCAGTCGGTGTCCGTCAATTTCGGCGGTATATGGTACCGTTATTTCCAGTCATTTAGCATTTTAGCGCATTTTTAAGTTGGTCGAGAAACATTCGCAGACATTACTGTAAATTTATTTCTGCAATTTTTGGTTCTTCTTCTTCTTTTTCTATATCACAAGATAGAAAAAATTTAAAAATTTGTAATTATTTCAAATTTTTTGCCTCATATTTGTAAAGGAAAATAATTTCAAAATTCGCTGAGAATTTTCGATCCGATTTTGACTTTTTTTCCAAATGTTGTAAAATTTGGATGCGAAAAATGCAATAAGAAAAACGAATGTCAATGGGATGCATTGAAAATATCTTTTTCCCTCTCTGTGAAATGGAAATTTTCCTGCAATTTTCCTTTTGGGATATTATAACTGTTCCAATTCTTAAAGTGAATCGCGGCGTGAGTTTTCGACGAGGTCGAACCGCAGCACCAGGAGAGCACGAGCGAGGTCAGTGGGTCACTCTCACTCGTGAGTCGTTGCTCGAGAACGTCTGGTGACAAGCTGGTAATCGCTTTGGAAACAGGTGGCGACACAAGTTCAATGCTCGACAATTCAGTAGTAACATTTGCTATAACATCAGTTAGATAAAGATGATTTCTTTTTATTTCCCCCCTTTTTTTTAATCAACAATTACCATATATTATGAAAGTTCATGATTTGGGAATTTTTCTAAACGTTTCAAAATCAACTCCGAAAGTGAGACTAAAAAGTGTAATTTTCGCTCTACAGTGTGTAAAAATTCGAGAGTTGGAAATTAACTCCGAAAGTGAGTAAAAATAAGAACTCGAGTAAATTACCGATGAGTTTACTCACTTTCGGACTTTAGTTCTTGAATTTTGCCACTGTAAAAAATTTAGAGAGTTAACGGCACTGGGAGTTGGGAGTTAAATTTTTCGAGTTAAAAATCAACTCCAAAAGAGAGTTAACCAAGAGTGGAAAAAAGAGAGTTCAGTATCAACTCCCTTTGGAGTTACTATATAATGGAGGAGTTCAGGTAGAAGAGTTGAATTTTAACTCCCAGTGGGATTTTATAAAATTCGCATATTTTCAGGAGTTGAAACAGGGAGTAAAATTTAGAGAATGGAAATTTTACTCATTAACTCCTTGACTAGCGAAATAACTCACGAGGGAGATTCTTGTTTCACTCTCGATTATAACTCCCTTTTAGAGTTGATTTTCGACTCGGGAAATGTAACTCCCTAAATATTTTACAGTGGAGTTAAATGGAGTTAATATCATCTCCCTTTTCTAGTCACCGAATTTGGGTGTAAAATTCCCGTAGAGTTAAAAATACTCCAAAGTGAGTACTCCAAGAGTTATTTCTCCAAGAGTTATTGGAAAAGTGGAGTAAGTTTTATTCGCAATAATTGATTCAAATTTGAAAAAAAATTTAACATGACTGTAAATTTTTAAAATACATACTTCCAAGAATAGTTATCGAAAAGTTTGAAATTTTCCTTAAACATGAATAAGAAGAGACTATTTTCCTTTTCTTTTCACATAATACAAGAGAAAAAAAATACGATAAGAATAAAAATTTTCTTGTTGTGAATTCTATTAATATACGGATAGAAAAGTTCATATTATGTTTGTCAGGTCGGTGTGATTAGAGTTTTCAGATGGAAATAAGATGTGTATGATTGTGATTAATATTGTTGATATATGTATATTATAATTATGATAATAATCGATGTCCCATACGAAGGAGGTCATTTTATGTTGACCCACTTTAATATGTGCAAAGAAAATCGCAAAGAATCTGCCTCTAGTAGACTATCAAACCTGTTAGAAAATTAATTAATAAAAAAATAACACCTGACCTAGAAAATTCGTGTAGGTGTGAAAACATTTTTTCACAAGTAGATTTAGAATTCCTTTTTTTCGCTTGCCGATGACAAAAAGGAAATACATCATTCTCTCGATAATTAAACACTCAATAAAATGGAGTTCTCGATTAATAAGTGAAGGGTAGCACAAGTCAAAAGGGGTCAAGTGTCAATTTTCCGAAATTGGGATTTTTTCATCAAAAAATCAAGAAAAGTGACAATTTTTCGAAATTGAGATTTTTTCATCAAAAAATCAAGAAAAGTGACAATTTTTCGAAATTGAGATTTTTTTTATTAAAAAATCAAGTAAAGGGCCAATTTTTCGAAATTGAAATTAATTTCGAAAAATTGGCGCTTGACCTCTTTTGACTTCTGACCCTTCAAGTTGGATTTTCCCCTTGAATAAATTTTCTTTTATAAAAATTAATTTATTATTTATTTTTGTTAATTTAAACTTTTTTTTAAATGTTCCTTGATTTTCAATTTATCGAGAGTCGACTGTATTCAATTATCTTGGCTATATTTAAAATTAAAATTATTCAAACAAAAAAAATTTATCATCACTAGACGAAAACTATAAGGTAAAATTTTTATTATTTTAATTTAGAATTTAAAAATATTTTTTCAGTATCAATTTTTATAGACTGGTTTTTAAAGTCCCAGTTTCGCACTAGATATGCCATCGATCGGCATAGATCAGCGACTTGTCTTGAATGAATATAGAAATATATATAGTGAGAGGACTGATTGGTAGTCATCTATTTTGTTTCGCTCGCGCCACGACTATCAGTCTATCGTAATCGTTTGTGAGAAACTGAGCATAAGTGGGTCATCGTCGAGCGTGTCATGTACTCTTCTATATATATTCTATATATATTAAATACATATATACATAAAACTGTATAATTGCATAGACATGTGCACGTGGCAAATGTATTCAAGATGCGATGAGACAAACTTACATGCGCGTTCACGATTCCTTAGCCTTGAAGAATACAAAACCTCTCACCTTTTTTTTTGCAATTTTTTGGTTTTTTAATTTCATCAAGAGCATTTTAGAAAGTCAAGTTATTTTTCTTATCCTCCTCATCAGGAATATAAAATTTATAAATAAATATTAAACTATAATACCGGTTTTTTTCCCCGACTTTCACGATAATAAACAATAACACTTTTTTTTAAACAAATAACAGTTCTACGTTTCAGTGTTGAAAGGAAATAAAAAATATTTTTCCACAGTTGAAATTTCGAATAAAAAATAATTTTCTATAAATTAGAATATCTTGATAAATTCTAATATTGCAAATAGTTTTTCGTTGAGAAAAAAGATTGAGAGAGAGAGAAAGAAGACTATGTTACGTAAGCTTTGAATTGTAAATATATAAATTAAATTACAAATAGCGGATTATGTCTCTCTTTTCTGCATAGTAAAAAGAGTTTTATAAAAATGTCTTCAATTATGGCAATGTGCGGATAGGACTGGCCAGACAAAACGCGGGTGGAAATTCTGCGTGCGTATATGTTTCGTTATAAAGGAGTGACGTATTGCTTACGAGACGTGAATATAAAATGAGGATCCCGCATCTATAGTATATAATATTATAAAATGTTTCAAAAAAAGAGAAAGAGAGAATTTAGAAAACATTTCCATTTTGTTACGCAAAGGGGAAAAAATAATTGGAATCTGCTCTTGTTATACTTATATATATATATAGTGAGTGTGTATTTTGGATTTATAAAACTGATATTTATAAAACTGATATTTGAAAAAGAGACTAAATCCAACGCTGTTATCGCCCACATTTAAAAATAGAATCGACTGAAAATAAACCAAGATTTAAAGTCACTCACCTAGTTTTTCACACCCTCGCATTCATGCTTTTGAGCAAAGTGATCGGAAAGCTTTTTGCTGATATTTTTTGTTTCTCATCTAGAATATTTTTATATCTAATATCTTTTTTGAATTTCGATATGACTATGACTTTGACTTTCGATATTAATTTGAAAAATAATTATAAAGTTAAAGTAGAATTTTTCCATTTTATTTATTTACTTTTTATTTATTTTATTTATATTTTCTTTGACTAAGAAATATAATTTAAAAATTTATATTTTTCAATAAGTATAAAGATAAACTATAGAATTTTTCAATTTTATATTTTGACTACGAAATGTAATTTAAAATTTCATATTTTTAAATTTTTGGAATTTTTTAAATTTTTATATTTTTCAATTTTTAGTGTTTATTTGATGAGAAAAATATTTTAGCATTTTATGGAAAAATTCTTTTTTATGTAAAATAAATTCCTATGCTTATTTTTCCAGAGAAGGATTTTTCCATGTTGGAAATTTAATAAAGAATTATTTAACTTTAGAAATTTTTAAAGTAAATTGCAATTGTCGAGTTATGTTGTTATTGGCATTTATCCAAATAGTGAAAGAGAGATGGGAATGTATTTGAGTTTTGTTGTTTCGAAAGGGGGATTTGTATTTTTCAGACGTGTTAGGATTAGGGCATTCAGAAGTGGTTCCTAAGAGTGTCTCATTTTTCACATATAGTATAAGAAGGGACGCCTCCATGACGAGTCGACAAAAACGGTTTCGACTTCGCTTGGCAAGTATATAAACGAAATCAGAATTTAAATTCTCGATTTCCACATGGGGGATAACTGAGGAACGACTCAGTCCCTTGTTGCCTTTTAAAGAGGCTTAAGGTGGGCGTTGTCAATTTTTAGTCGAGAAATGCATATATATACGTATAGAATTTATTGCTATATGGATATAACATTACCATAAGTTTGCTATACACTTGTGAACCAATTACTATTCAAAATATGCCGCTTTATTGTTTATTTATTCCGTTCAATTTTCAATAATCATTGTAAAACGGGTTTTGCTGCATTATAGTTTTTCAATATATGGACTCGATGAATGTATTTTTAAAAGACAAAGGAGAAATAAATTTATTTATTGGTATAAAATGAACTTTTACTTTTTTTTCGTAAATTCAAAAAATGGTCTCGAATTCAATTCGTGATAACTTTAATTTCTAATTATTAATGTAATTTTTTAAAAATTCAACCTCCGCTGGAAAATTTTTGTTTACATTTTTTTTCATATATTTATAACATTTCTTTATAAAAAAAAGTAAAAGAAAATACTACATTTCTTTATAAAGAAAAATAAAAGAAAATATTACATTTCTTTATAAAAAAAGTAAAAGAAAATATTAAATTTCTTTATAAAAAAAAGTAAAAGAAAATACACTGATAATTTGATATTTTGATTTTTTTGTAAAATATGTTTAATATTCTTTATATATTTTCAAACTTTGTTAATTTAAAAAATATTGCTAAGAAACTATTTGAAATTTTGATTAATTAATTAATTTGATTTTGAATTTGAAATAGTTTCGTTTCAAAGAACGGTAATTTTCTAAAGAGAAGAAAACAGTATAAAAATGTTAATCAAGTTTTTTTGAATTTTATATTTCTCCAATAGGGTAGAATTATGAACGATCGGGATTCGCATATTTGAAAATTGCTGGTGAAAAGAGAGTTTAAAGTGGAACGCGATGTGAAGTGGAGCGTTAGAAAAGGTATATTCTCTTTTCTTTCCGCGACTTTTATATATTCCTGCAATTGCCATTATCTGTATATATTTTATTTCTCCTCTCGTCTGGTATATATATATTGCACATTGCAATGCGCGTTGCGCGCTAGCGGGCAAGGCCAGGGCTGACTGCAGGTCGTTTTCTTGCGCAACAAACTCTCTTGCCAACTTGACGAGATGAGGCGCACAACTCTCTTATTCATGCAGGAGAAGTAGTAGCCGTTTTATAGTTACATGGTGTTTGCTGGCAATTGCATAAAGCAGATATATATAATGAACGAAACTACGATAATCGTACACCCGTTAAACGCCTTGAGAAAACGATTTATCGCCACAACTTTACTCCCTGTGAACTGTGTCTCATATATTCATATAAATGTTGTGCAAAAGTACCATATATATTTATAATTCATCATCATCATATATATAATAAAACTTCTCCAACATTTGAAATAATATTTCCGCCTTTTTTTACTAGATTTTATTTTACAAACTTCCATCATCGAAATCTTCCTTTTTTTCAACAGAATTTCAACATAATTTTCTATAGAATCACTGTAAACTTGAAAGTATCAAATTGATACCAAAATTATCAAATTGATTCCAAATTCTTGGATCAATTTGATACTTTTGG
>JUFY01000783.1:12175-23230 GCA_001855655.1 Leptopilina clavipes
CACGCTTCAAAGGCATGAATTCATACCCAAAAACCATGGGTCCACGGTTTTTCGGTATGTTTTCATACCTTTGAAGCGTGACTATAGTCCATGAGAAATAAGCTTAGGTAGTGTCATACTATTAAAGCTAGATTTTTCTCTCCGGTTCTGATCCCGCCCTTTTATCCACCGACACCTCTACTCACCACACCAATCCCCACTCTCACGTTCGGGTGTTTCACCTTTAAGAGTTCAAGTGTATCTAATTTTCAGGGCCGTCCTTAATATACTAATCTATGCTTGTGATAGATTTCTCTTGATAAAAAGTTCTTTTTTAATTATATATAATCGAAATTAATTTTTATTAAATATTTTGATTGTAATGAAGACTTCAACATCAGTAGTTTGTATTAATAATAGTTAATTCTCTTTTTGTATTTTTACTCCAAAATTAAAAACATAACCTAAAATTTTTTGCTTCTTCATATGGCGTTAGTTAGTTAGTTAGCTAGTTAGTTAGTTAGTTAGTTAGTTTTTTTATATAACAAATAATATTAAGTGTATTGCATTAATAAAAATTAGTTTTTCTTCAATAGTTTAAAAATAACTATGTATTCTTCTGTTCATTCTCATTTTCATAATTCTCGAGTATACATCACTGAATTATTAGTGACACCAAACAGTGTGGTGGGTTTTGGAAATAAGACAAGCTTACACTTTGGCTGCAGCGTACATAGTGAAATCATACAGTTTAGAGACCCGACTGTATCAATATAAATTTATTGTTTGGAAATTTATTTAAAGTTCTTAATAATTTCATTTTAAATATTTTCTAAATTTTTCAAAAAGTCAAATTTATTTTTGATTTCCATTTTTGAGGTCAAATTTTTTTTTTAACTTACAAGACCAATCGAAAGAGCGTAAAGATCTATCGAAACTGATGTGACAAAAATTTTTTTTATTAAAATTAAAAAAACAATATTATTATAAAAATTTTTGTTTTTTTATAAACAGAATCCTTTGAAAAATCAACAATTTCATCCCCTCCCATTTGCCAAATGTTTTTCCTATAGTCATAATTTTTTTTTCATTTATATTTACTAGGACAACATTGTGTTAAAGTATGAGCCCGATAGGATAAACTTGCTTTTGGAACCTGTAATACTTGAGAAATAATGCTCCATATATATTATTATTCTACATATAGTCTATTTTGCTGACGTGCATCTTTTATATTCATGTATATTTTTAAATTTTGACAATTATTTAATACTTACTTTTAAAACCTGTTTTGAATTTTCAGCATTTGTAATTTCCAGAGTAATTTTTTGATAATTGTACAGATAAACATTGAAACTTTCAGATTTAAGGCTACATCCATTCGTTTCTAGTTGAGCATTAAGTAGAAATCCATTTAACAATGTTGAGTTAATAATTGACGTGTTTTGTCCTATTGTTTGTATATATTTTTCAAGCGCACTACGTCGTTCTTCCTGTTGATTGACAGTTAAAGGAAAAAACTTTTTCGGTGGAAAAGAAAGTAAGGTTGCGTTAAAATCTTTAACTAGCTGTTCATGTAAATTGTGCAATTGTTTGTATCTCACTGTACAGTGAAACAGTCCATTTATGTGTATATTATACCCCTGTCAAAATAAAAATCTCTTTTGAAAGTTGTTTATGGTTAACCCTTTAACGCCCAAATGTGCTGAATTCCGACTTGAATTTTAACCTCTTACAGTTATTAAAAGAAAGTTAAAAAAATTTCTAACAAACCATTACTGACTATTTTCGGGGTCGTTCTTTCGAATAGCGTGGTCAAAATTACCAAAAAATGTAATTTAGTCCCTGTTTTTAATGAAATTTGTAACTGTTATATTTGCCTAACAGCGCATCTTACTAGCCATTCAATATCAACTAGAGGTAGAGGTTATGTTCGAAAGCTTTCCATTAAAATAATATTCATTAACCGTTAGTCGACAAGAGCTACACAAAATTTTTGGGAATTTCTTATTAGAAATATCAAACAGATTATTAATATTTTCTTGTATTACCTTAATATGTTTTTGAGTTAATAGGAAATGCTTAGAAGGTTTATTTTAAAAACAAATTTTATTTCCACATAAAGCGCATACTTTCAATCGATTTTCTTCATGATCACATTTATGTTTTGGATGTGAAATAGACATTATTTCTTGGCAGAAAAATTGCTCTTATACTTAATAAGCACTTGTTAATGAAAAAATGCAAGTAGGTACTATTGGATTATACTTGATGCCGCGTCACCTAGTGTCTTAACATATGATATTTATCAGTTTGCATATGAGAAATTACACACAATGATGTATTTAGCTATAAGTATGAGAATTGTATTGTATACACACGCGCGCCTATTTTATACTTCGCAAAAATTGATTCTATCAAAGAAATGTAAAATATGGATAACTTTGAAATAGGGGCAGCTAGGATTTTATTCTATACGGATTTTTCACCTGCAATCATCAACAAATACAACCCTACTTTCAGTTTTTGTCGACATTTTTGAGCAGCCTATCGTCGCTTCCTGCCCACCATGTGAAGCACATATAGTTTCCACCTTGTCAATTTGCCAAATTTTTATCTCTTAACTCTTACTGCAATTTAGCATTGTATCATGATTTAATTAGTAGTAATAATAATTCAATAATAAATGCAATAGCCACTGTCCTTTAGGATTTCTAGGTACCAAAATGTATAATTTTGTGACATTTTATTATAATTGTAGGTGTCATATTGTGAGTATGATCACACGATAAGGAGATAAGAAGAAAGAAGAAATTCTTATATTTAATAATTCAATTACAGTTTCAATTTTAGTGACCTATTAATTTTAATTACTTCAGTTGAATTCCGTAACAATTAGTTACCCTTTACCTTCTCAATAATATATGATACTTCTTTAATTAATTGTGACGCGCTCTGAAGAAAGGGACCTTAGAAGCAAAAAGTTGTAGGTTATGTTTGTAATTTTTGGAGGGAAAATACAGAAAGAGGATCAATTATTAATAAAAATCATTGATATTTAAGTCCTCATTACAACCAAAATATTTAATAAAAACTCATTTTTATTTTATATTAGTTACAATTAATAATGATTTCAATAGGCTGTTCTTAGGCCTCCTAAAGGTTCTCAATTCAACTAATCTTAATTAGTTGGGCACGAAAACGACTGAAATTAAATTTCTTCAAGCTAAATAGAATTAAATGACTAAACAATTAGATCTTCCATCAAGCACGGCTTCCCAATTACTAGGCTATCTTCAAGTTTTTGTTAATTAGAATAAACTTATACCTAAAAAATCTTAAAAACTATTTATTTCTAGACACTAAAACTAGATTACTTCATACAGAAATAAGACTTAATCAATTAAATAATTATACCCTTTACCGAGGAAAATTTTTCTATTTCTAAAACTGACTCCAAATTTGATTTAAAAATTAGCGAATCTCAATAAACGCCTGTAATTATCCTACACGGAAAGAATTTGTTCGCAGATATTTTATGAACTAGTACTTTACTTTTGGATGGGACACATTTTTCACAGATTTTCTTTAATATTTATTTATATTATTTAGAACGTAGTCGAAATATTAGAAAAAAGTTATAGAGTTTTTAAAATACCGTCAATGACTTAATGTTGTTGCATGAGTTCACGAAACTTTCTTGAACTGTATTCTAGTTTGTAGGGAATTGAGATGCGCAGTGGTGCTTTGCGCATATATCGATTTCTTATCATATGTTATTAGATTCTGCTTGTTGACCAAAAGTTTACAGATTTAATCTTATATATAAAATTGTACACAAATTATAATAAATTTATTCTTAAAAATTGACCGCTAAAAGTTTATATTTTTTAAAACATTTTTGACATAATAAAAAACAGTTTTCAGTAAAAAAAACATCTTCTCACAAGTTGTGAAAAATTTTACTTTTAGGTATATAAGTAAAATTCGAATTTTCACATCCAGTGTTCTATCCGCGTCCGTGTATATTTAAGTGTGTGAGTATTGTGTGTGCTTAAATAAAATGCATATCAAATATATCAATATTAGGTGTTTAGTGTAGGATATCGTAATATGCGTTAATAAAGTTATAAAACCTCAATATAACATAAAAAATAGACATAACTGACAGATTGTAGGCAAAAATTAATTTTTTTCGTTTTTCTTGACAGTTCGTAAAACTTTCGTGAACTCATGTTTAAAGATTCTTAAACGTTTTCTATATTTTCGTGAACTTTATTTTCAATGCTTAGAAAAGAAGTTTTTAATTTTTTTTACTAACTTTGCGTCCTACCCAAAAGTGAAGTACTGGTTCACGAAATATCTGCGAACTATTTCTTTCCGTGTAGAATTGAATTTATAACTGATAAAATTCTAGAGTTCCCTCCTGTTCTCCGAAAACAAGTTACATTCCTATAAATAATGGTGTAGGAAACTGATCTCATGACCACACTTGCACGTATGGGATATGTTCCATCCAAACCTAGGGAAAAGTTTCCGCGTGCATATGACTATATCTTAATCTGTTAATGCAAACATATGGTTTATCTCGAAATGTCGTATTTTTTAAACCAAGGTCTTTCGGTTTTTGCCGAAATGAAATCAAAATATTTTTGACTTAGTCTGGACTCCATGAAAAACGTCCACTTTGAGTCTCGAAATAGCTCTGAAATTCTTATCTATCATCAATCTAATGTTCTTATTCACAAAGTCCGATTATATGCCAATTTCAAAATCTCGTGCTATTTTGGCATATTTATCTGTCTTTTAATTCCCGGAGATGCCACTATATGCGGGTATCCATATGATCCTGATCTCGCTCCCTTCTAGTGTTAATTTTTTGATTGATCTTACTTTCCGGTGGTGAATCGGCATAGTCTCTTTTCCAGTTATTCTGTTTCCCAGATCGTTAATCAATCTCAATAAATCCGTACAGATGACGGCCTTTTTCACGTTGCTGTCTTCAATGTACCTCAGTGCTCGTAGAACCGCATAAAGTTCCGTCATGTAGGCCGAATTGAAACACTCTTGTTTTATTCTTGAGATTTATTGAAGGTATGGAAAAAGTGGAACCTGCTCTATTCTGGTAGTCTTTATAGGATTCATCTGTGTAAATTACCTTGAACGTAGGAAACTCTGGACAGTTTTAGATTGAGTTGGATATCTGGGGAATTTTTCTAATCTGATCTCATAGCCTGATTCAGTATCACAGAGGGGATCAATATCATATGTGAGATCGTCCCATGGAACATCAAAATTTCCCGGTCTGCTCGACCTATTTTCCGAGATTTTCAATATGGGTTTTAGTGATTTGGGTATAGGGATCTCTAACGCGTACATCGGTAGTCCCTCTCTTTCCTCAGTCCGGTCTCTTAAGCTCAGCAATCGGGTTAAGACTGGGTTGTCCCTCCAGCTGCTAAGTATCAGGGCATTCCTATTTAGTAGTAGTGACTTCCTTATGGCTCTCCCTCCTCTGACAATACAATAGCGATCGGTGTAGAGCGCATTAGGCCAAGGGCTATCCTAAGGGCTGTATACTGAATCTGGTCTAAAATCATCAGCAGGGATTGTCGAGCATTGAAAAAGAGTATAGAGACCCATTCCAATATTGCTCTGATAAGCTCTTTATATACAGTCACGTGTATGTCCGGATTGGCTCCGTAGCTGCTTCCAAACTAGGTTAGGCCTCATTTAGGTCATCGTATACAGTATACAACAAAATGTCATCTGCAAACTGCAAGATGCGTACCTCCTTCAGAAGACAATTTTCGAGTTTTCTCAATGTCAGATTAAATAACAGAGGTGACAATACGCCTCTCTGAGGCAGTCTCACTCCGCAAACTTGTGGAGCAGATGAATCCGCCCAGAAGAACAATTCCCTTCATACCGTCACAAGATTGATAATTCTGGAAGGGACCCCGCACCTCTGTAGTTCAACTAGGATCTTGTTTGGAAGAAGTGCGCTAAACGCCCCCATTATATCCAATTCCAGAGCTGCTGTACCCTTTCCCTTCGTGAACCTTTTCGTTATGTCGGCCATTAAGACGGAAACACAGTCTGCAGTGCTCCACAAAATGCTCCAGTCTCTTGTGGACAAAGCAGAATTTTTTGCAGCTACTTAAAGCCGCATAAATCTCTTCCCTAACTAATTCATCTTGTTTTTCTTTTAGATCTTCAGAATATGGATCGTTGGATAGATTATGTTTTGGAGGATATTTGTCATTGAAGACTCTTATAATGCTCCAAATTCTTCCCAGGCCCATCCTAGGCGAAATAGACTCGCTGAACTCCTTAAATGTTTTTTTTGTTCTTTGAAAATGGTTTGTGTTTCCGCTTCAACTTTCAAGTAGTCATTAAAACTCTTCTTAGAGAGATTTTTAGTGTAAATTTTCCTAGCTGTTTTTTTCCTCTACATGGCCTCCTCGCAAGTCTTGGACCACCACATAAGCTTAACGGGAGATTAGGGACCTCTTGCTCTTGGTAGGTCCGCTTCAAAGTCCAAGAGTGAGTCGACAACTGACTTGCTGAAATACTCATATAGAGAAAGACAGTCTTGCTCTTGTCTTGAAATTTCCTTGATTTTGTTGGATAAGTTCTCTCCAAAGCGAGTCCAATCTACTTTGTTCAATCGAAGTCTGTTAGAGCTCTCGCAAATTATGGAGATCTTGCAATACAGGTCCAATGAAACCGGAAAATGATCACTGCTATAGGTCTCCTTTGTAGTGATTGAGTTGCAGATACAGGACAATTCCGAAGAATCCAGGATGAGGTCCAGACCACTCCCCGTTCCATAACTGGTGGATCTATAAGTAGGGAATCCATTATTCATTACAACCAAATTCAACTCCTCTTGCAATTTTATTAAAGTCTTACCCCTTTCGTTATTGCGATACGGTTCGAAACATGTCATATGTGCATTGAAGTCACCCAGCAATATGACATTGCTGTTTTTAGTAATGTTAGACAGCAATTCCATCATGTGCTTTAAAGTGACTTTAGCATTGGGAGGAACGTAGAATGAGACCACATATAGCGAACCCTTCTCAGACTCCGTTCTAATTCCAACCGTCTCGAACAGTTCGTGCCAATTACCTAGTAATTTCAAAACTTCGAAAGTGAATGTCTTTCTGGTTAAGATTAGGGAGCTTCCCCCTACCTGATCCGTTTTTCAGTCACATCTAATAGTATCATATCCCTTGAATCCCCATTTATCCTTATTATTGTTCAACCAAGATTCAGAGACAGAGAGCAAATCGAATTTGAATTTGTATGCCATTGCTTCTATTTGATTTTTCTGTTCACGGCGCTGTAGGCATTCCAGGTGGTGATTTAGAAGGAATGATCCTTCTGTTGTTTATCTAGAAAGTTCATTATTTTAGGGATTTAGATTATCTAGACAGATCTAGACTTGATTTATTTAACTATCCTAAGTATTGAACTAATATTAATAAGATTAAAAGGAATGGTAAAATTGAAAAAATGAAGTTAATTGGTATATAAGAATACAAAATCTAATGAATAATAATTAACCTAGGGCTGCACCTTACGCACTAAATTTAACTGTGACTAAACTTAGTCGTGTCACTGGATTGCTGGTCATCATAATTATGGTCGTGTGGGGCGTTTTGGTTCTTCTCTAGATGTTCCAAGCTGAGTCATCTCAAGAAATCAGAGTTATATGGCGGGAGCTCAAGTTCGGGGTTTTCAAACGTTTCTGAAGCCTTTGGAGTAGAGGGACCACTGCTGAGTTTTGCTAATTCCACCAATGGACGTAAGCTTGAGATACCTTTTTGACCGCCCAGGCAGAAATTTTCGTAATCAACCGTAGTTGAGGTCCGATCTACTAATACAATACTGTTTGACAGTACTTGATTATATAGTTTGCCCAGTGTTAAAAACACCTCCGGCTTTATACTGGTTCAGTACGAATATCAGTACTGACTTTTCGTGTAACCTGTGCTATTAAGAACAACGGCATTTTACTGGCTCAGTACGTCCAATGTATTCGTGAAACATCTGCTATTTTGACAGTTTTGAGGTTCAGCGATTGATATAGTCGTTGATATAATTGTATATCAAATATAATGTGTTTTCTATATACTCTCATAGTTGACGAGTCTTTATTTAGGAACCATCATAACGTTTGCTTTCATAATTTATACTTCAGATTATAAAAATAAAAGTGAATAAAGTTGTAGTGAACAATTAGAGTTTATGTTTCTCCAGTATTGTTTTACTACTGGTCTACTACTGGTCTGAACAGAAAATCCGTACTAACCCATTACTGATTTTCAGTACTAAACCCAAAGCCAAAGGCGTTACCTGCCGATGTTAGACACATAGTTTGCCAGTATTAAAGTCAGTACTGGTTCTCATTTTTCCTTACTGGACCAGTAATACACCTATCGTCGATTTCTGCCTGGGCGAGTATGAAAATGGCTTCGTCTTTCGTGCGATTGAACAGGTATCTCTCTCTCTCATGACCTCAAATTCATATCTGAATAACTAGCATGTGTTCGATGAAGATTTGTGGTTTCCGACACAGTTGATGCAATAGTTTCCAAAACTTGTGTTGTCGCATTCTTCCGAATCGTGTTTGTTTCTACAGAACTTACAACTGAAGTGTGTTGCTTTGAATTGAGAGGTGACATGTCCAAATGCTTGGCATTTATAGCATCTTTTTGAGGGAGGTATTATCGGATGGGCAACCCTGTATAAAAATAGCTTTTTAGGTACCTTTTTAGTTCTAAAATTTAGGTTAATAATATTGGTTCGATCATTGCTACCTCTCTGTAGTCTTCTCCTAGCTGAGACAAGGATGTCATTGCTGTTTTGGTTCATGGACCCCACAGGGTTAAGCTGGATCTTCTCTGATAAAGCCTTTCTTGTAATATATTTCCTCCGGAATGAAGGTTTTGTTACCAAGTTTAGTTAGTTCCTCCGAAGCCAGTAGGTGGTTTGCGTCTTTAAGAAAGTCACAAAAGATCTTTTTCTGGTTTCGATCGTTAATGTAGATTTTTCTTTCTCCATTTATGTATGTGGCCATCAACTTTCCTATTGCAATCGGATCCATTCTCCCCAAATTTCTTCCAGGGATAGTTGACTCTATCAGAACTAGAAAAGATATATTTAATTAATACTAATATAGTTGTTCTACTCTTTATTTATATTGCGATCTTCAGTTGTGTCCGACATCAGCAGTTTATAACATCCTTTATAGTATAACCGAATTTAAATTTTCAAGGAATAGTAAACTTAGTTGTGTTATTAATATCTTAATGTATTTTATACTTAGTGTAGCCCCATTGTAAATCTAGTATGCTGGAAGAAATATCATAATCATGTAATTTGGTTTTTCTATCAATCAATAAAGTAATTATTTCACTTTATTTTATCTTACTTTAGCCAATTTAACTATTTATATAAATAATAATGACCTTCCAGAAAACTGAAAACATGCAAGTTCCTTTGGAACACTATATCTAAGGGAATAAATAATTAATATTTCAACAGTTTCAATTCCATCAAATAATACATAAAATCAGTCTCCTGAGCCCTATCACGCTTAATTAATTTAACTTAATATCTCAATTTAAACCTTACCAGTTGTTATTGCATTCAGTTCAATTTTATGGTTCAATCAATTCAGATATTGAAGCGACAAAAGCAACTATGTCACCTATCCCAAAAAACTGCAAACCATATGTTCGTATCCAAGCTTCATAGCCGTCAAAAGCAGGAAAATTAATCTTGGAACAATTTTTAAATTAATCCATTTATAACATAGGCATAGGGTGAGTGCTGCCAAAAAGCGATGCTTTTACCAGTTCCATTCACAAGTCCAGACCATGCTGCATCAAATTTCAAAAATGAATAGGTCTATAAATATAGACGTGCAATAGTTCCAAAAGAAGAAAAGTTTCTTATATCACGGAGAAACCTTTAGGCAGCTTACATGCCCAGTGTGTCGAAATTTGCCTACGCATGGCGCCACCACAATTTAGAAGCACTGTTGTGTCTGCCTTTATCATAATTACGTTCTACAATATGTTGAACGGGGCAACAGTCTAACGTTAAAGGTGCTTCTACAACAACTTATTTTTCTTCGACACAAACAAAATGCACTGTCAAAACGATGCGCACAGACTAAAAATTGTTGTTTGCGCATCGTTTTCAAAGTGCATTTTGTTCGTGTCTATGAAAAATAAGTTGTTGTTGAAGCACCTTCATACCGGGGCTGCCACGCATCCGTTCTTGGGAAGCGCGGTGTACGTTATGGGAAGGCATGCTTTCAAGTTTCGTGGTGGCGCTGTCGGGCTTGGCCCAGATATTATTGTAATATTACCTTGAGGCGGACATTTTAATATTACTGTAATATTACGTGTTATTTTTGAAAATATTTCTATCAATAATGAAAGAAAAATTAGTTTTTTTTTTTAATAAAATTATAAGTTAAATAAATAATTTCTTTTTTAAAAAATAAATTAACGTCGAAACGTTTTATTCACGCGCGCTTTAGCGCGCGTATAATGTGCTAGTAATAATAATAATCTTTTTAATGGTTGTTTAAAAATTTTTTTTGTTTTTTTAAGAAAAGTAATGAGCTTAAGCAAAAAAAACTTTAGATATAAAAAATGTATTTTAATGAGATCTTCATCTTTTGTCAAAAACATTTTTCATAATTTTGCTTATTTTATAAGATAAACGCAAAAAACAATTAATTTATTGTATTTTTATTGTTTTTACTATAAAAATCAAGTTTTCGGGTATTGTTACTATTATTTTCGTTATCAGCTCATCAATATACGTAAGTAGGCGTAGTACCAAAAAAATTTTAGGTTGTTTTAAGAAAATACTTTAATAATAATATTTTAACCTATAAATTACAAAAACACTAATAAATAATTTTTTGATAATTTATTTTATCAAATTTTCGTAAAGTTCATCTAAAAACTGAAAATTTTCATATAAGAAACATTAAAATTGATCCCTTCTTGTAAAAGTTATGAACAATCAAAAAAAAGTTTTTCTTTAAAA
>JUFY01000788.1:1331-19019 GCA_001855655.1 Leptopilina clavipes
CCCCCTCGCTTCTTTTTGTTGAAGAATATTCCTGTATTTTAACGAGTTTGGAATAATTTTTTTTCCTTAATATAAAAAAAATTTTTTTATTTTTTGGAAAAAATTTTTTTTTTCAGAAAAATTATTTTTCTTTATGTGTGTAAAGAAAAGAAAAAAAATCTTTTTGTTCAAGAAGAAAAGTTTGAGTGTCTGGAAATAAACTGATTAAGAGCTATTAGAGATGAAATCAAATAAAATTGTTATATAATCGATTGAAAAAGAAGTTGAAGTGAATCGAGTTTTCATCAAATTTGAGAATGAAAAGGTGGAAGAGGGGGGGAGGGAGGGGCAGTCGACTGTACATATTCTACACATTAGCACACAGCGTGATTGTTCAGTGAATATTTCTTCAACGAGCTAACACTCATTTTCGCAATGTTTGATCCTATTAAATCGTACAGAGAAAAGTACATTTTGTCTGCATCGATGAGTTCACCATTATTTCACTATTTTTTTTTCTTTCTTTTTAATTTTTATTCTCATCTCTCTTTCATTTTTTTCTTTCTTCTTTTATTTTCCATTTTCTCGATATATGTATTCAACCTCTTTCGTTTTCCATCTCTCATTCTCGATCAACGCCCCCATTAATCACGTTTCTTTGACGTCGATGAAAAGAATTTTAGATATTTAAAAAACGTTCGCTTCTTACTGAGAATTTCTGTTATTCCATTTCTCTCACTCTCACTCTCTTATCTCGGGATGAGGGATTTCATTTGGATTGGCGCAATTTTTTTTCCTGTTTTTTTTTTTTTTTCTTTTTTTTTAAACAAACCCAACATGTGCGAAGAAAAACTTGAGAGGAACCTTCATTGGGAATTCTTCGTGATAACGTTGGTAAAGTGACTTTCCTTGTGGGGATTTTTTATCTGAAATCATTGGTTTGTGGTGCAGGAATCGAATTATTAGATTAGCGGGTTTATTTTGCTTTTGGATCCAAAATATTTTTTCCAAAGGTTCGTTTAATTTTGTTTCCATTGTTCTTCTGTAATTATCAACTTCCTGGGTTTCAAAATAATTGTTTTTTTTGTCCCTTTTGATTCTTTGGTCCTTTTTGTTTTAGTAGTTTATAATTTCTTTTGGTTCCAATGGTTTCAGTTTAATTTGGTTCCTATTGGTTTCAGTAATTATCAAACTTTTCTGGTTTAAAAACGATCATATTTTTACCCAATGTATGACAATTATTACTTGAGTGAATTTTGCCCTTGTTTTTAATATTATTTTTACATTATTTACTTGAATCTATTTAATAAAAGTTCGAAATTTTCTTTTCTGTTTCAGGTGAGTCACATTCATATCAGTAAATATTTCAATCATTACAGGTAACATAATTTTTATTCGACATTTTAATTTTCATAATAATTAATATCTATTATCCAATGAATATTTATTTTGCATAAAATTACGGGTTATTTAATTTATTGTATTTTTGTATCGTGAATTAATTTGTCATTTTCATATTTTTTTTTTTAAATAAAAATTATTTGCTACAAGTAAATATATTTGTATTTCGTTCGAGTAAATATTTTTATAATCGTTCGGGTAAATAAACTGAAAAAAGGATTTGATAGGAAAAATATTTATTGGATAATAGTTGATTTGAATCTAAAAATGATTTTTTTTCGCCTATAAAAGTCGTTATCGAAAAAAAGAATATCGATTTTTTTGGAGGTATAATTTTTTTCCAATTGAATAAAGAATTCTCCCGTGGGTGAAAATAAAGATGTGCAATACAAAACGAGAATGAATGTCGTTATTGATTGCACTTGCCCTTGATGGAGAAAAAGTAAATTGCACCATGGCGGGAAATTTATATATATAAGGAAAACGATAGAGAAAGCTCTCTCCTATCGCGAAGCTTTAGGCATTAGTTTGGATTCGTGCTAAACTGTTAAACTTGCCAAGTTGAAGAAAGGTCGGAAGATGTAACGGTCACGTGATGTGATGCTTTTCCTTCCCGTTTAGTTTGGACAAAGTTTTCTCTGAATCGTCGTCATTCTCGGTATATCGCAAGTTTCTAGAGGTCAGAGCGTCTAAGAAGTTTCTTGCAGACTCGAAGCTCTCTTCTCTTATCTTAAAACGTAGCATAACGGGCATTGGATTCGTGGATGTCCTTAGTGTCAGGATACGAATCAAATTGCAAACGTTTATACTCGGACAGATAATGCCCCTCACTCGATAAAATGGTGTGAAGCGCACGAAACTGAGGATATTGTCGACAAAGAGAGAGAGAGAGAGAGAGAGAAAGAAAAATGGTAAATTACAAACACTGTTAAATAAAATGGTCAGTTAGAATTAGAGTATAGATTCTTTTTATTTTACCATTTAACACACTGTAGAATTGGTATATTTAACGATAAAACGATACAGGTCCTGGAAAATTGCTTGTTGAAGCAGTTTTTACAATATACACAAGCGTTATCCCACTTTTAATCCGTCTATCGATATTTTCTTTTCTAATTCCGAGAAAATAAACATCAAAATTGACTGCTCAATTTTGTTACGTTTGGGAATATTTTAATTCGATAATTGAACATAACAATTTGTCACTGTAGGATTGTAGGAAATTAAATTGCGAACTTGGTTATTACATTAAAACTACACCCAGAGAAATGTTTTACTTGAACCAAATATAATTTATTTGAGTTAAATAAACGTATATTTGTCTCAGAGCCAACTAAATTATTTATTTCAAATAAAAATTTTATTTGAACCAAATAAAAGTTTTAATTGAACCAAATAAATTTTTATTTGAACCAAATAAAAATTTTAATTGAACCAAATAAATTTTTATTTGAACCAAATAAAAGTTTTATTTGAACCAAATAAATTTTTATTTGAACCAAATAATATTTATTTGTCAAATTTATTTGTTCCAAATAGTTTATTTGGCTCTGAGACAAATATATCTTTTTTCTGGGTGTGATGGAGAAAGATTTTGTATATATTTTCATTTTCCGCAACAATCGGAAAAATGAAAAATTTTTTTCAATTTTCTTTACTTGGAAAAGGAGGAAACTGTGATGCGAGAATATTAGAAAAAGGTCCAAATTTCCCTGAAGTGTGTAATGGTTTTCGATTTCAAAGACACTGGATCTGGACCACATGCGGAATGGTTAAGAAAAAAGAGATGAAGACGGAGTGTAAGTTGCGCCAAATGAAGTCACAACTCGGACAGCGGGTGGTCGTAGATTCTCCGACGTCTTCTATTAACTCGAATGGAGTAAAGATCATGAGGATGCATTGTATATGAGAAAAGCGAGAGTTTTTGGCGTGGGATATATATTCTTCCAATGTAAGCAGCGGCTCCTTTCATCTTCACTCGCATCTCATTCTCTCATGTACTTATTGTGACGTGACACCCCTGTAGTGACACGGCCACGTACCAATATAACCATACCTGCCCCTTATGTGTTAACAGGAGCTCTCTCTACTCATCACGAGAAACTAGAGCGAGAGGAACTCGTGTGAGTGTGAAGGAAAAAGAATGGAAAAACCGTCCCGACATTCACCTTATATGAGGTGAAAAGTGTCAAAAGCGCCGACACCTGATCGGTCAATTCCTTTCAGTTTTCCACCATTGAAAAATAAGAAATTCCAACTTGATTTTTTCAAATCAGATCAATTTTAAAGTCACAAGATATGAAAACATTCAAGGAAAAAGACAATAAGACATTCTCCTTTGGGGAATGTCAGCTGATCGCGATTGCTCCGCCATTTTCAAGTCTGCGCGCGCAGCTCGCGAATCGAAATTAGTCGAAAAATTCCCAACGATTGATCGACTCGAGTTTCACATGGAAAATTTTTTTTTAATCGACTCAAGTTTCACATGGAAAATTTTTTTTTAGATTCATCAACAATCGAACGGAAACGGAAGCCAAAATATTGACTCGCAATCATCTTCATCATAGAAATTGATTAATGGAAAAAAGTGAGGGCAGAAAAAAATACTACCTGAACACATTATTA
Source organism: Leptopilina clavipes (assembly GCA_001855655.1). Classification (NCBI taxonomy): domain Eukaryota; kingdom Metazoa; phylum Arthropoda; class Insecta; order Hymenoptera; family Figitidae; genus Leptopilina; species Leptopilina clavipes. The sequence continues at coordinate 5,337 of JUFY01000788.1, forward strand.
AACAATCATCTTTCCCTGCAGGTGATTTTACATATTTTTTCCGCGCGCACAATAATTAATTACCCGGTCGACATTTTTCCATGTGACGTGTATGGAAAAATATTTACAACAACTTCTCTAGGGACATTTTTGGAGAAAGTGGAGTCTATACATATTTTGGAAGTTATAGTCCATAGTTTTCAATCAGATTAGAAAAGAATTGGTGAGGAATTTCTCCTTGTCTCTCTCTATATATACGAAACGAAGATGACTAACGGGGAATACATCCATCATTTTACAAGCGCATCCTTCATTTCGCGCATTCTCTTTCTTCTCGTCGTTATTTTCGGCGCATGTCAGAAATGTTGTTGACTATTTTTTTTCATTTAAAATGAAATATTTTCGAAATAAAAATATAATCGCGGGAATGTTTGATAATGTAATTTTAATTTCAGGAGACAGTTCTTGTGAGTCGTTCATATATTGGAATTTGAACGACTCACGAGGATTTATGCGGAAAAAAAGGAACATTTTTAATTAATCTCCTTTATGGGGAGAATATTGAATCATTTATTATTGTAATTATCGGTTTGAAATGTCAATATCGGAGAGGGGGGGAAAAAGAAGTAAATGGAAAGGGGATTCAGAAAGAGTATGTGAGTAGATATATATATAAATAGGCTTTGATGGGGCCGCGCTTCGCATAAATGTACCCCATATCCTCCGAGATGACGCAGGGCTCATAGCTTGTCACTCAGGCTTCGCACGGACGAGCCATCGGCCTGTGTAACTTCAGACTGTCTTATTTTTTATTTTTTTTTTTTTATTAGGCCCTCTTGAGTCATTTTCACGTCGAATACCACGCGCCTTGTAATTCAATTACGATAACGACACGTCCTTCCTTAACACGCTTGGCTGATCAGCAGAAATCTCGACGCGACTCCTCATCTCTCTCACTATATATTGTATAGGTACATTTTACATCTGTTTATTTTAATACCCAAGAAAAGATCAACTTTTTCTCCCTTTATCAATTATTTCTCCCTCCAATAATACATTCGTTCCCAACTTGTTCAATTTTTTCCCCTTTTGCACCAAATTGCCATCAAACAGTTCTCGCGAGTCGTTCATTGCGATTTGAACGACTCGCGAGAACTGTTTGATGGCAATTTTGTGAAAATGGGGAAAATATTGAACAAGCCATCAAACAGTTCTCGCGAGTCGTTCATTGCGATTTGAACGACTCGCGAGAACTGTTTCATGTCAATTTTGTGGAAATGGGGAAAATAGTGAACCAGCCATCAAACAGTTCTCGCGAGTCGTTCATTGCTCTTTGAACGACTCGCGAGAACTGTTTGATGGCAATTTTGTGGAAATGGGGAAAATATTGAACCAGCGAGTCGTTCATTGCGATTTGAACGACTCGCGAGAACTGTTTCATGGCAATTTTGTGGAAATGGGTAAAAAATTGAACAAGTTGGAATTTGAACGACTCGCGAGAACTGTTTCGCCTAAAATCAATTGAACGGCAATTTTTACAAATTGAAATGGACCTTGTATTTATTATCATCATCAATGAACAATGGAATTGTGCGAAGAAAGAACAATGCGACAGGGAATTTAGGGGTTAATTGATTCTTTCCACTTCCGTTGATATTTGTGAAATGACAGGAAGTTGTACACCTTAGGAATTGCAGTTGTAACGCGCCGATAATTGAGCAGTAATAGATTAATTCGCAGACAATAGTCGAAGGGCAAAACAAGCAAGGGAAAACAGTGTGTGGCTCGCTTTGGATGAATGCGGTCTCTATATATTCTGACAAAACTTCCAATGTGCCTGAACGAGTGCCAAGGTAAAAGGTAAATAGGTCCCAGAAGGCTGAATAGTTGCGCGGACGACGGCACGGGTTCACTCCACAGGCATATAAGATTACTTGTGGGAAAGACGCCTACGTTTTATTATGGCTTGTTTTGAGCCCTACCAACTCTTTAGTACTATAATTACGCGCGGTTATTGATAAGTTGATCAAGTTACCAGGTACGAGCTGCTCCATTCTATGAAGAGCACAATCGTCTTATTTCATTTACGGGCACAATGAACTTCGCGAACATTACCGGATGATGGAACCTCTACAATCTCCAAAACCGAAATATTATTTATATATATATATATATATTAAACTTATTTTATAACTTATCCTCTCGGCCGAGTTCATCGTTTCGATTATTGAAATCAATGACGGTGTGAAAAAAAAATTAAGAAAAATTAGAAGAATTCGAAAAATTTATCTAAGTTGTCGATCCATTTAAAAGGTGAGGATGAGTAGCTTCTTTTGGACTTGTTATTATTATATAGTGTAGAAGGGAGATCGAAGAAACCGATAGGTGCGCGTCTAGAGAAAGCCTCTAGAATGTTATGGTGGCAGGGTCTTTGGCTCCATTATACAATTCAATTTGTTAATAGCACTATCGATTTATCGCGATAGATCTCGCTTTGTAGAAACAAAGAAGCGATTCGTTTCACTGGCGTAGGTGCCGCGGGCGTATCCTTTTAGCGGACAATACGTCGACACGATCAGCTTCTTTTCGTGCGTCTAAACTCCGGTCTTTTTTTGCCTCCTTTACTCTCCCGCTAGCTTTCAGATTTGTCCTTCCTTTTCTTCCCGCTTCTAATAATCTCACAAAATAATATTTACTTCCACAGTACAATTATCATTTTTTTTTGAGTCAATTATCAATTTTTGAACCTTGTATCATAAACAATAAGTTTTCACCAGTCATGAAAAGATTCGAGGTGATCATCAGCTGATCGGATCTGCTCCGCCATTTTCAAGCATGCGCGCGCCGTGGAACCAGGAACGTAAATGGAAATTAAACGCGCAGAATAAGTGGAATATGGAACATGAAAATAGGACGACAACTTGGTAAATATATACGATCGGCGAAAGCAAATTACATATAGCTGCGAACACTGGCGTGTAAAGGGCAAACTTATTTGCATTGAGTGTTCCTGGGGTCCCATAAGTTGGGAATATCTCTCCATTACATTCTCGAAGGGGCTGCCGCGAGAGAGCGTGGACCCGCGGGATATTTATTAAGGGTGGGTAAGGGTATTCTAATCTGGACCCACCACTCTCAACGGGTGGTTCATACGGACTCCGCTTCTTATGACGTCATTTATTCACATGCGACGTCCGCTAATTGCAAATAGATTTATTACCAATGGAATTCTTCCGGAATTAATTGCCTTGTGGTTCTCTATATATAGGATAATAATAATTATTATAAATTCTTATTTTAAAATCGAATGATTCAAGTAAAAATAGAAATCCACTTTCAGTAACTAAATCGCAAAGTTATCCGTCTCAGGAATCTGGAAACTTCGGGACAACTTTTCTCGGGGTTCCAGTGAAAGCTTCCTTTGAGATTCAAACAAAAGCTTCCCTCGAGTGGGAATACCGGCGGAAGTTTTCCTAAAGCTTCCAGTGGAAGCTTCCCTGAGACATACATTACAAACTTCCTAGTATCTTCCCGGAAAATTCGAAAAGCGTATTAAGAAAATTCGTCCAAGCAGAAATAGAAAGTGCGCAAAAATTAAATATAAATTAAAAAATGAAATGAAATTAACCAATGCCAGATGCTACTCGCGTGTCTCAAGTCGAAGGAATTAATTAGAGCGCATGACTTGCGGATTTTTTTGTTTCATTATTACAATGCGGGCGTCATATCATTTTTTTTTTCAACGGAACTTGGGGTGAAATTGGACAAATAGACATTTCTAAAATTGATTAAAAGATGATAGACCTGTCACGAATGAAACCGGAAATATTCAAGAAAACGATTTTTTTATTTCAGTGTCTGCTATAATTTCCCATCACATAACCCTTTTTTTACGCGCACAATTTTTTGTTTTTAATCAACACGGAAAAAATACAAGGTAACTTTTACTATATTTTACAAATAAAAAAAACTGGATTTGTCTGGAATTTCTGTCAATTTTTACTATTTCTGGAGTACATTTCTGTTAATTTTTACTATTTCCGGAGTAAATTTTACTATACGTTCTAAGTGAATTTTACTAAAATTTACTCCCGGAAATAGTAAAATTTACTCTGGAAATAGTCAAAATTGACAGAAATTCCAGTTTTACTTTGTAAATGATAAAAGTTACATTGTATTTTTTTATTTTAATTAAAAATTCAATGATTTTACTAAGTCCAAAGTGAATTTCAGTAAAATTTACTTTGGATGTAATAAAATTTATTCCGGAAATATAGTAAAACTTGACAGAAATTACAGACAGTTTCAGTTTTATTTAGTAAATAATAAAAGTTACTTTGTATTTATTTATTTTAATTGAAAATTAAATAATTTTACTACGGTCAAATTGAATTTTACTAAAATTTACTACGAAAATAGTAAAAATTGTCAGAATACAAAGTGTCAGTTTTAATTATTTACAGAATAAAACTGAAACTGTCTGGAATTTCTGGCAATTTTTACTATTTCCGGATTAAATTTTACTATTTCCAAAGTGAATTTTACTATTTCCAAAATGAATTTTACTATTTCCAGAGTGAATTTTAGTATTTCCAAAGTGAATTTTACTAAAATTTACTTTGGAAATTCACTGCCTGGAATTTTTGTCCATTTTTACTATTTTCGGAGTAAATTTTACTATTTCCAAAGTGAATTTTACTATTTCCAAAATGAATTTTACTATTCCCAAAATGAATTTTACTACTTTTAGAGTGAATTTTACTATTTCCAAAGTGAATTTTACTAAAATTTAATTTGGAAATTTACTGTCTGCAATTTTTGTCCATTTTTACTATTTCCGGAGTAAAATTCACTACACCCAAAATGAATGTTACTGATATTTACTCTGGAAATAGTAAAAATTTACAAAAATTCCAGTTTCACTTTGTAAATATATAGTAAAACTAACTTAATATTTTTTTCCATAAAGAGCAATTTTTTTAATTGTCCCACTAAAAATCCGCAAATATGGAAAAATTAATTAATATGTAAAATTAACTCAATTGTCAGTTAAATTAAGAATAAATGTAAAAATATTAATACTAGAATTAATAATAAAATTATCATGATAACACCTTTCATTAGTAATATAATATTTTACATACATACAAAAATAAATATTTCAATTTTTAATACTTTTAAACTCGTAAACTGATGACATTAATTATCCCATATTCTCATATACAGAGATGAAAAATTTATTTATGTATTATAACTTCTTTTTACGAAAGTGAATGTAAATGTTTTAATAACCGTCTGACACCATTGCTTTCGCATATCAAAAGTTATTTTCGTTCCATAATTTCTTAAAAAGATGCGCCTTTTTTGCCGATGTTTTAATATAAAGAATAAGAGAATACGGCAAACAGTTAATTAGACGATTAATAATACGTTGATGGTAGATTGTGGCAGGCGTTTATATATCTCGAGAGAGAGAGAAAGAGAGAGAGAGAGAGCCTTTCGTGCGATGACCACACTCACAGAGACCAGGTGGCAGTTCCCCGCTCACCAGGGGTTTAATATAAACCACCCTATAGATTATTACACGATCCGCAGAAATACGAACTTTATTTGCCTCGCCCGTATTACTCTCTCCTTATTTAGTTGCTTCTCCTCGATATTCTCCGCATATAATATATACCCGCAAGATCAATGTATTTACACACTTGCACGAAAACTTATTAGAATTGTCTACATTTAATATTTACAACCGCACGAGAAAATACAAGACAAAAGTAAGTGCGGTAAAATAAATTTCGTTTATAAAATTATTTTATGATTAACCCGCGCGCTTACAGACTCTCCTGTTTTTATTTTCTCTCCAAAGTTTTGCGCGCAATATTATAATTATTAATTAAAAGGAAAACGAGGAAAATTAATTTTTCCACATATAATACAAATTTATAACCGCATTTTTATTTTATTATCATTGCTATATAAAATCAGATCGCATGATTCTCATTACCAACTTGCTAATATGTACATTGTTTATGAGGTTATTAATATTATTTAATATTATTCATTACCTTTCTGATTTTCTTATTCACGTTTTGTAAATTTCATTCTGTTTTATATAAAGTCCTCTCAATTATTAATCCCCTTTATATTATTTATACTTATACAGCAAAGAAAAAAAAAGTCAATAATATTTCAAAACCAAAGGGAAAATTTTCAATAATTTATATTAAAAAAAAAAGTGGTGAGAAATTGACGTTTTAATGATGTCTAAATATTTGTAAAGCTTCGAGACTTGGTATAAAAATGTAATTTAGAAATCACTTCCTTAATATACCGGAAAATCCTCATTTTCCTGTTTTGTTGCGGTAAACCGCATATTTCCATCGCATCTCAAGGAAGAAGGAAGATTTGAGAACATGTGACATGGTTTTTCAAACAAACTAAAAGTGAAATTTGTCAGTGATGGGCAATTCCACAAGGGAGAGTGTATAATACGTGCTCTTGGCACGTTCAACTCTCGATGAGTATTTTGATAAGGATGCTGTGTGCGCGCCCCGTTTCTGGTTTCCTAGAGTCGCGCACGAACCATTGTGTCGTGCGTCGAGTGGCTAATATTGGGATTTACATAATTAGATTCCTATTATTTTTTCAGGTCCAAACCGATTTCTGCGACACGTGCGCAGCGTAAACAAACCCTAAGCTACTAACTCTCGACCCCTTCCACACTTTTTTCCGAAAAAACATAATAATATATACTCAAATAAATCGTCAACTATTTATCTTTTTCACTCGCGGTCCAATTTCTCACTATTTCAAATAAAACATTCCCTGTAACTAAAACATCCGCTATCAACCAGGAAAAATCATCACTTATTCTAATTCTCAGTGACGATTCCATTTCTTATCAATTGTTCACTGTAAACTTAAAAGTATCAAATTGATACCAAAAATATCCAATTGATCCAATTGAATCAATTTGATACTTTTGGTATCAATTTGATAATTTTAAGTTTACACTGTTTTGGAAAAGATTTTTCATTTTTTTTTTTCAAATTGTCCCCTAATTCTGCGAAAAAGTTGCACACCCCTGACTAGCGACGCGCGCACGCTTGAAAATGGCGGAACAAACCCAATCAGCTGATAAACGACTCGCTGTATTTAAAATATTTAAAATAATTTTAACACTAATAATTTTTATCTAGAGACTAAATTTGCACTCAACGACAGAAAAAAAAGAAGAAGACTAGATTCTGCAATGTCTTTTGGTTGGTAAAAAAATCAGTGAAATCAGCGATTTTTCTCGAATAAAGAAAATTTTCTGTTTCAGAGACTGAATGGGGTGTATTATTCTTTGAACAGTGAGAGCAGGGCAAATCTTGGAGGAGGGAGTTTTTCTGGAACAAAGTGTATAGTGTCTTCTTCGTGTTCCTGTGAGTGTAACGGATACCTCAGATGGTCCTTCATTGGCCCCCACGTGCCCAAGTGGTTCCGCGAAAAAATACACCCTCTTCAGGGTCCTTCGACTCACGCGCCAATCCGGAAACGGAAACTACCACTTCGACATCGAACAACAGAAAAACCCGCAAGACACTTAACCCTTCGAGAGGTCGTTTCTGATGATCTGAAACTTGATCGCTATTTTTCAACAACGTCCCTTCCAAAAAAAAAGAATAGAGAAGAAGCCTATTCACAATTCTACAATTTTTCCAAGTTTTTGCTTCTTGAAAAAAATCTCCTCCACCGGAAATTAGTAATTCACGCTTAAAAAAAAAAACGTACGGCATTGAATTTTGTCCGAAAGTTTAATATTAGTTTAACTGGTTCATCGAGATAGATTAGATCAATTAGTTTATTTGAAATAGCATATTAATTCGGTTTCGAGTTCAATTCCCGTGAGGGTTGAATATTTGTGAGAAAATTCTACCTATTTTTTTCATATATAATTAATTCCGTTTGGGAAAAAAATCTTCCTTGAAAGCAAAATAGAAATTTTGAAATAAATCCCTTTATGGAATATATATATATTTTTATGTGACATGGAAAAAATTCGTTTCATCTAATGAAACACGATACAATTTGTCTTTCTAGTGTGAGAAATATCTATTATGCCTTTCATCTAAAAAAAAACCTCTCATCTCTCTCTCTCTCTACTGGTGAATTTTTCTTATACTCTAGAAAAGATAAATTCTCTTTAATAATAGTAAATAGTGTAACTTTTAGACGAGCTTTTACAAATCAAACACAACATTTTTCTGACATACACAATACGCGCGGCAAATGATAAATTCTTCAGAATTTGAACAAACATAAGATTTCTTTAAAAAGAAAACACCTTCTCTCACCTCTGATTGATGCCTCAATATATAGAACCAGAGTATTTCTCATTACTATTTTTAACACATTCTTTAGTGTTGAGAGATTAGGTCCGTAACAAAATTTCCAGTAGTTATAAACGAGCGACGTGAATGCTTCTAATTTGTCTTGTTGCGGTACATCGCTTGCATTTTAAAGACGATCTAAATGTATACAAATTTGGTTATAGTGTAGAAATCACCGCAAGGTATATGCATGAAATGATTATCCTAAAATGATTCTACATGGAAAAAAAAGAATTTATTTGATTCAAATAACCGATTAGTTATTATCTATTATCGAGTAAATATTTACTTGAATCAAGTAATTTTTATTTAAGTCAATTAAATTGCATATTTGAATTTTTAACCAATAATTTCACTTTGACTTTCGATTCGATATTGACTTTGATTTTGACTTTGACTTTGACTTTTCACTTTGACTTTCGATTCGATATTGACTTTGATTTTGACTTTGACTTTGACTTGGACTTTGACTTTGACTTTGACTTTGACTTAAACACTGACTCATTCAGAGACTCCTTTGTACTTTCATAAAATTTCAATTAGTCAAAGTCAAAGTCAAAGTTAAAGTCAAAGTCAAAGTCAAAGTCAAAGTCAAAGTGAAAATCAAAGTCAAAATCAAAGTCAAAGTCAATATCGAATCGAAAGTCATAGTGAAATTACAAAATCGCAAAATAGACAGGACCCAATTAGGACACAGATAAAAGAAACATTTCTGCTTTTGGAACAAAATGAAAACGTTCCGAAATGTTCGGTATTAAACTGTAGTGTTAAATTTATTAAAACATTTTTTTTTTTGCATGAATGAGAGTTAATTTATCATTGTAAGAGAATAGTTGTAAATATATACAGATATTTAAATATACTGTGCCCAGTGACGTCAACAGCTGTCACTGTTTGTTGGTTTGCAGGAGGGATTACTCGAAAATAGATTTAGGGGAGGCCACTATCGTCAATCGTGGAACGTAACACTGGGCATGTAATCCGTATTAATGTTTATTCTTAAAGTACACAGGTATTATTTGTACTCTGATACTTTTACAAGAATGAACATTTGAATTCAACTGGAATCCAATGTCGATTACATCTCTCCGGAGGGAAACAATATCTACCCTATTTCCACTCAATTGTATATTACAAAAATCGAGAAAAAATATTTCTCATCATCAGATTCTTTGTTTTAAAATTGGAACAACTTTTCTTTATTTTTGAATAGGATTCAATGTTGTTGTAACGCTAGGAAGAAACGAAATTTTTCGACGCATATATAATTTTGAAAAATGATGCGACGTTTTCACGAAACTTCAAAGAAATTTTTTTCCATAGCAAAAAGTGGAAACGAAAAATGAAACCGACTTCACATCCTGAAAGTTTTGTTACATTAACGTGGTCTGGTAAAAATCAAGTTTCCGGTCTACAATAGGATCATTGCGGTAGATTGCACATCGTGGCGATCTGCTTACCAGCAGTGGAGTTCATCTCACGGGCTTAAGGGAATGAGAGAAAGGGATGAAGAAAGAGCTGGTCTTGAAGCTGTCACGCTATGGGATTTTTAGATTCGTTTTCTCCAAAGCAAATGCGAGAGAAAGAAAGAAAGAAACACGCAGGCAGATTAGCTTCTTAACTAAATAGGCTCAGCTTCAGTATCGTCTCATCGTCAACCTCATCCTTCTTGCCCGACTCGACGAATCTAGTTAAAAGGATTGCACGCCACATTCTTTGCCGATACCAGTAGTAATATCTTTTTCTCCAATTCTACAAGGTCCATAAAATAACCCAAAAATCATACACACATATGTTTGCCTCATACAGAAAGTTTATCACTTCATCTATTAGAAGCAATTTCACAATTACATTTTTATTTGCCCATCAGCTTTGAAATTTACAAGAAAAATTAACGACGAAGCGGCTATTTTTCCCAAACGAAATGCTTTACTCGTTTGATATATATCTCAGAGAGATAATTGTCATGTTTTCAAGACGCCTATAATCTGAGAGGGATTAAATTCTTTTGTCACGATCATCAGCATATTTGTATAATATATATATTCGGTTCCAAGAGGTTCTCTGCCTCGAAACTTTCTCACACGGAATAAGATTAAAAGAGTTTCACGCGATTTTATTTATTATTCATCGCTGATTATAATTCACGCAAGAATCTATCAAAACTTTATTCATCCTCGAAAAAGATGATCCAAAGCTGACGGTAATGTGACGCGTGACTTGTAAATAAGCAGAGAAATTTCTATATTATTCGAATCAATCTTGCTAGAGAGTGGATTATAAAATAAATTCGTGTGTTTTTGATATATATAAACAAGAGTGAAGAGTGACTGTAATTAAATTGAAATATAAAAATACTAATTGGAATTTCTATTATCCAAAACCGAATAAATAATTCCGATATGTAGTCGCCGTAATTCTGACTGTAGTACCCAAACGGATGCGAACCGTCATTCAAACTTGAGTATTCTTCAGATTTAATCCGTGTTTCTGACTATGGACTAACCGTAGGGACAGTAATCCGTAATTCTGACTTAACTATCCTCTCGGATTTAATCCATTTTCTGACTGGACGATCCGGATATTAATTCGGATATTAATTCGCTATTCCGACTATAGACTATAAGGACAGTAATCCGTATTTTGGACTCGACTATCCGTATGGACTGTAATCCGTCAGTTTGACTTGACTATCCAGAAGGATGTAATCCGCATTTCTGACTGGAGTATCAACACAGATAGTGATCCGAAATTCTAATTTGACTATCCAAATGGATGTAAATCGTATTTCTGACTGGACTATCCGTGTCGACAGTAATCCATAATTCTGACTGAACTATCCAAACGGCTGTTAATCATATTTTCGACTGGACTATCCGATAAACAGAAAATCGTATTTCTGACTGGACAATCAGCAGGGATAGTAATCCTTGATTCTGACCGAACTATTCGTCGGATTTAATCCGCATTTCTGACTGGAATATCAACACGGACAGTGATCCGAAAATCAAATTTGACTATCCATATGGGTGTAAATCGTATTTCTGACTGGACTATCCGTGTTGACAGTAATCCGTAATTCTGACTGAACTATCCAAACGATTTTAAATCGTATTTCCGACTCGACTATCCATGTGAACAGAAAATCGTATTTCTGACTGGACTATCCGTGTTGACAGTAATCCATAATTCTGACTGAACTATCCAAACGGCTGTTAATCGTATTTTCGACTGGACTATCCGTATGAACAGAAATCCGTTTTTCTGACTTGACTATCAGCAGGGATAGTAATCCTTGATTCTGACCGAACTATTCGTCGGATTTAATCCGCATTTCTGACTAAAGTATCAACATTGTTAGTAATTCGTTATTATAACTTGAGTATCCAAATGGATGTAAATCATATTTCTGACTGGACTATCCGTGTTGACAGTAATCCGTAATTCTGACTGAACCATCCAAACGGATCTAAATCGTATTTCCGACTGGACTATCCGTATGAACAGAAATCCGTTTTTCTGACTGGACTATCAGCAGGGATATTAATCCTCGATTCTGACTGAACTATCATTCGGACTTAATCCGTCTTTTTGACTGGAATATCAACACGGATAGTAATCCGCTATTCCGACCAGACTATCCACCGGACACTAATCCTCAGTTTCTGACCGGAGTTATACTCGGATAATCGAGATGTTTCACTACCGAAACCCATCATATATTGGTTCTTGATTTCTATGAGATGATGCTAATAAAGAATCAAAGTACGTTACAGATTACTGTGTCGACTTTTCCACAAAGAAAGCAGATTTAAATATAATAAAGAAAATGACCCTAAATTCTTTTCTGTCAAACGTGGAATATTTTTCCCTAATAAATCCTCTTTTAACCGCAACAACAATGGTATTATGTACATATATATATATATACATATATCTTTAGCAAATGCTCCGCGAACTTGACCGAGCGTCGATTTTTGGGTAATAAATTACACATCTGCCGGTAGCATTATATATGCTTCAAGTTCCACTTGTATATCCAAATTCAGTATACATAATAATATATAGAAAATACAAGTTTTGCGGGTCGCGGAAGATCTTCTCATATCTAACATCTTAATACCGGAATTCTCCGGTGTATTTTCAAAGGATTCACAGAGCAAACAGAGTAGCTCGCCCTTCTTTTTTTCTCTTTCGTCGAATTCATTTTTCTCATGAGTCGATCTCTCTCTCTCTCTCTCTCTCTCTCTCTCTCTCTTTCTCTCTTTTTTTCTCTCTCTCTTTCTCGTTTTTCATGTGAGGAACGCCACTCGATGTATCAATGCCAATGAATGCGACAATCCAAATATTTGCTAGTCAGATTAGCCACCCTCCCTTTCCCTCTGGTACGGCTTCCTGTTACTTTTTCTCGATCCCAGTGCATCCTAGAACGCAGAGAAACACGTATTCACAACATATATAAAAAAAAAATTTTTTGTCCAGGTCTATAATACGCTTTACGCACCATCTGTCCGCAAAGTGTATATATGCGGTGTATTTATCATTATCAGTGATCTTATTTTCGCGTGAAAGCAGTGTACCCGTTACCAGGTGTCTCTCTCGACCGAAAAAAGTACACTGAAAAAAAGAATTATTTGGATCAAATAAAAATTATTTGATCCAATTAAATGATTTAATTGTCTATTATCCATTAAATCTGTATTCGAACCAAATAAATATTTACTTGAGCTAAATATTTTATTTTATAGTGCCAAATAAATAGTCATTTGTATCAAATATGAATTACTTAAATCAAATAAATGTTTTAATTGGTGCAAATAAATAATGCCTTGAATCAATTGTAAAAATTATTATATTCAATAATGTAGGTTTTTTGATTCAAATAAATATTTATTTGAGCCAATAAAATATTTTTTTTAAAGTAATAAAAAATTTATTTGAACCAAGTATTTCATTATTCAACATAAGTAATTAAGTTAATTGAATCTAAAGTCTCTTTAATTGCTTCAAATAAATATTTATTTGTGCCAATAAAATATTTTTTTTAAAGTAATAAAAAATTTATTTGAACCAAGTATTTCATTATTCAACATAAGTAATTAAGTTAATTGATGCAAATAAATCTAAATTTGACTCAAATAAGAAATTATTTAACTCAAGTGAACGTCATTCTACATTAAAATAAAGAAAGAAAATTAAATAAATAATAAAAATTAATAATATTGATATTTATTCTAAGTTTCTAAGACTGAATAACGCCTACACACACGTCCTACATGAACTGTAAGAATTAAATTTAAATTTGAACCCTACGGGGATAGAACCCAGA
>JUFY01000803.1:6269-54677 GCA_001855655.1 Leptopilina clavipes
ACTACTGCAATTAAAGTTCATGAATTTCGATGTGTTTTGTCTGACTAAAAATTCCGTATACTACTGATACTACATCAATTGAGTAAAAAGAATTACAATTTTTTGCTGTAGTTTGTCTGACTAAAATTGACTTATACTACTGACAGTAAATACAAAAAATTTGACGTATTTTGTCCAACAAATGTTGAATTTTTCAGAAAAAAAAATAATTTAGAAAGACGGAAAATTACATGAATTTAAAATGATTTTGTCTGACCAAAATTGATTTATACTACTGCAATTAAAGTTCATGAATATTGATGTGTTTTGTCTGACTAAAAATTCCGTATACTACTGATACTACATCAATCGAGTAAAATAAATTACAAATTTTTGCTTTATCTTGTATGATTAAAATTGACTTATACTACTGACAGTAAATAAAAAAAATTTGGCTTTTTGTATCTGACAAATCTTGAATTTTTCAGAAAAAAAAGAATTTAGAGACGGAAAATTACATGAATTTAAAATGGTTTTGCCTGATCAAAAATAGACTTATACTACTGCGATTAAATTACAAGAATTTAAAAGTGTTTTGTCTGACTAAAAATGTCTTAGACTACTGATAGTTTATTAGCCAAGTTAAAAAATAAATCACAAGATTTTGCAAAAGCTTTGTCTGACTAAAATTGATTTATACTACTGGCAGTAAATTGGAAGAATTTAATAAAATTTTGTCTGATTAAAATTGACTCATACTACTGTGATTAAATTGCAAAAATTCCAAAGTGTTTTGTCTGAATATAATTGACTAATACTACTGCAAGTAAATTATTTAAAAAAATTGGTCTGATTATAATTGACTAATACTACTGAAACTAAATTATTAAAAAAAATTTTGGTCTGACTATAATTGACTAATACTACTGAAACTAAATTATTAAAAAAAAATTTGGTCTGACTATTATTGACTAATACTACTATTCCAAAGTATTTTGTTTAATTAATAATGGTTCCGTCAGTACACCTATGGTGTAAGGAACACTAAAAAATAACTTTTCTACTGACAGTGATTTTTAACAATTTAAAATGATTTAGTCTGACCAAAATTGATTTATACTACTGCAATTAAAGTTCATGAATTTCGATGTGTTTTGTCTGACTAAAAATTCCGTATACTACTGATACTACATCAATCGAGTAAAAAAAATTACAAATTTTTGCTTTAGCATGTCTGACTAAAATTGACTTATACTACTGACAGTAATAAAAAAAATTTGACGTATTTTGTCCAACAAATGTTGAATTTTTCAGAAAAAAAAAGAATTTAGAAAGACGGAAAATTACATGAATTTAAAATGATTTTGTCCGACCAAAATTGATTTATACTACTGCAATTAAAGTTCATGAATTTTGATGCGTTTTGTCGACTAAAAATGCCTTAGACTACTGATACTTTATTAGCCGAGCTAAAAAATAAATCACAAGATTTTGCAATAGATTTGTCTGACTAAAATTGATTTATACTACTGGCAGTAAATTAGAAGTATTTAATAAAATTTTGTCTGACTAAAATTGACTTATACTACTGACAGTAAATAAAAAAAAATTGACGTATTTTGTCCGACAAATGTTGAATTTTTCAGAAAAAAAAAGAATTCAGAAAGACGGAAAATTACATGAATTTAAAATGATTTTGTCTGACCAAAATTGATTTATACTACTGCGATTAAAATTCGTGAAATTTAAATTGTATTCTCTTACTTTTAATTGTCAAAGAATTGTCAGAGGATTTTGTCTGATTAAAATTTATTTATACTACTGCAATTAAATTTCAAGAAATTGAAATTCTGTCTGACTATAATTGCCTTATACTACTCATTATACATGAGCCGAGTTCAAAAATGTTTTGCCATTCAAGAATTAACTTATACTACTTGAGAGTAAATCACAAGCTTTCGGAATAGTTTTGTCTGACTATAATTGGTTTGTACCACTGCTACTGGAATTCGGAAATGTCTGGCCTATGATTGTCTTATACTACTGCGATTAAATTCTGAAAACATGCAAGTTTTTTTACCGATTAAAATTTAAAATTGATTTAATACTACAGAGGAAAAATCACAAGAAAATCTCAAGTGTCTGACTATAATTGGCTCATACTACTGCGAATTAAGTACAAGGATTTCGAACTAAAGTACCTAAGTAAACTTTAGTCAAATTATAATTTAACTAAAATTTACTTACAATAATGAAATTGAATTCCTTGCATTTAGATGTGTTTTGTCTGACTATTATTGACTTTTAAATTTTTAATACTGATTTATGTTATTATTTCTAATAATTAAATTTCTACTACCACTCTCTAAATCTGAATATACGCTAATTAAAAATTTAAAACCAATGGTATACTTATCGCTGATTCAACTTTAAAGAGTAAATTTCAAATTTTTGTTTATCAATGTCAATGAAAAGGGGAAAATTTTGTCTATGATTTGCATCATTAGTATTCGACGTAAAAATTAAAATCTTAAATAATTTAATAAAATATCTCTTGCTTCGGTGAAAAGCGTGTACTTGTGATTTAACAGCAAGTAATTAGATTTACAAAGCATACCTTGAATATTGGAAACAATATGATTGGATAGCTTTCAGCGACAATACATATATGGAAAGACTGCGAGCAGATTGCATGACAATTATTCGGATGGCGATTTGGGGCCATTCGCAAGCACGGCACTTGATCACAAACGAATGATTACAACAGTGGTGCACCACAGGACTCAGGTGTTACCACACGGTTGGTATTAAATTTATAATTCCATTAGGGATACTCGAGTGCGACAACATTCGCGCATTTGCACTCAGTCCTTGTCTTCTGCCATGTCATATAGGGCACAAATGAGTCCACTCACTCCATATCATCCATATATCCAGTATTGTATCCCCAGGCACACACGTGCGTGCCTTCCAACAAACGCTTTTGGGAACAAGAGCAACTTCCGCTGACGGGTAACTAATAACCTTTTCGCAATGGGATTCACATGAAATTCAGCCAAACATTCATATGGCGATATTCTTCTAACCAGCGTACAATGAATTAACAAAAAAAACAACAATTGCGGGATAAACTAATTCATTACAATCAGATTCTTCAAAATTTTAATAACTTGATTCCTGTCAATGTCAATATAAAGAATGAGCCATCATATTTTTGCTCTGTAAAAATTTCCCCCCTAATATTATCCGGCACGTGCCGGAAACGCGTTCCATAACAATATTCCTTGTTTTCTATAACATTCAGTATTTAAAGAGGCACTAAAAGTTTCGCGAGCCATTAAACACAATCTCGATTCACCATCGTCCCTTTTTCTTATATTATGGAAGTGAAAATGAATACATAACGTGAAAAATAAAATTCGTATTTATTCTTTCTGCAGTTTTATATCATCATATTTTGTCCTCCCTCTAAGGCGCGTATAAGGGTTCGCTTTTGATTAAAATTCATATCTCCTGAAGAGTATAGTAGTAAAAGGCACTAATAAAAGTAGTAGAAAAAATTGTCGATATATGTACATAAAACATACGCATTTTGTAAAAAGAAATTGAAAAATTGAAAAATCATCTTGGCGCATACTTCTTTTTTACAAAAAACATTCTTTTTAAATAGATAAAATTCTGTACAAGCATTTTTTTATAAACTTAAAAAAACCAAAAAACAGTGGAACTGTAAATTTACTCATAGGAGATCCTCCATTTTAATCGTACGACGTACAGCATTTGTGTATCCTTCCTTAAATTTGTAGATAAAGTCTTTTTTGAATAATGGCACTTTTTTAACAGGAATAGTTTCCTCTGGGAATGTATCCATTGGATCTAATTGACGTCGTTCTTCGTATTTTGTTTGGCCCATGTCTTTGAATTGTTTAAAGAAATCTCGATATTTCTGCAAAAAAAAGAAAATAAATTTTCATTAACAACAAAATTTCAATATCAATTAAATATTAAATTTTATTAAATTAATTAATTTATTTAATTTTATTAAATTTTAATTTTTAATATCAATCACACTACCGGTGTGATTTTTCAAAAATAGCTTAAAATTGTGGTTTTTGATTTGCAAAAATAAATTTTTAGTTGGTAATTCTCATCAAAAGAGAGAAAAAAAAAGAAGAGGGAAATAAAGATAAAATAAAGGGAAAAAAATTTAAGAGAAACGAAGGAGGCTTTTGAAGCTGGAGTGGAATGGAGAGCAAGAAGGAAAATCAACTTTTATTTGTTGGGAACATCGTTAGGAGTAAGTGAAGGGACGTAATGGCGCCTACAGTTAAGGCTCCAAATTGTGTGTCTATATGGAGCATTTGTGACCCTTTCCCCACTCTATTATTCTCGTATCGTTTCTTTCAAGCGTCCATCAGTAGATTCTTCATCTAATTGCATAAATATCAAAAAACAATATTTGAAAAATTTATATGTAGATGAAAAAATTAGGCAAATTTCCATGACACGTTTGTCATTTCCTAGTAATCATAATGATGATAATGATAAAAATAATAATAGTAGTAATAAAAATAACAAAAAGTAAAGTAATAAAAATAATAATGTGTATGATGATGATGATGATGACTCTGAGGAATAAGAAATAAAGCAAAGAAATTTATATAGAGATGGGCGTGACGTCCAGATTGCGACGTCCGGCGTCCCGACGCTTTGAAAATACCAGCATTCACTTGAATAAATTCCCCTTCATACACATGGGACGCCCGAACGATTATGTTTACCCCCGCCGAAAATATACACTCGACTTAACTGTTGTATTCCTTACCAGATTCGCACACCACGATCACAAACGTTTCAATGTCTATAGACACGTGCCATCTATATCCGACTTGAACGTATATTATCAAGCACCCTCTAATGTAGCCACTATTAGGACGTTTATATCTACAGACGGGAACTGCCTGCTTTCATCAACCGGAAGTACCACCAAAAAGGAGAAGACAGAAAGCTGTCGGTCTTATTGTCCACTCGACTATAAGTGCCTTGGTCCATTCTCCATTACCTCCCGTATAACAAATTAAAAGAAGCTTACGACGCTTCCCCGAAAAAAAAGCAATAATTCTTTTGTACAAATTCTACAATCAAGATTGTTTTACTCTTCCTCGGGGGTATTTTTATATGTTTAATAAAAATTCTAATAATATTCCAATTTTTCTAATTTAATGGATTATGGAGTAGAAGGAAAAAAAAGTTTCAAGCAGATAAGAAAATAGTTGAATTCTGGAGAAAAAAAAATGTTACAACGAAAAATTTTATTTGCGAGCTTATAAGAAAGATAGAATATTAAACCAGTAACGACCTACTTTAAGCTCATTTAACTGAAGGTAGCTAAGAACCTGCTTAGTTTGGCGGTTTGTATACACAAAACCTGGTAAACAAGCTGCATATAAAAGAGGACCAGTGACCTACTTTCAACGAAAGGAACATCCCTTTTTCAAAAAGCAAACAATTTTCTTTTTTCCTTCATAATATAATAATATCCAAAAGGTTGAAAATTCTCCCAGCAAAGTATATTTTTTATTTTTTTATAATCATAAAATTGTTCCCCTGGTAATTCGTTTGTCAAAACAAATTAATATTCAAGTTATTCTAATTCCAAAGGTGTAAAAATCGTTCAACTGAATTTCGATGAATTTTTTTTTTCAAATCTATAATTTTCGGAAGATGAAAATTAATTAGTTCAGAAATTAGTTTAGAAATAAATTGATCGAACTGATTGGGAAAATGAATTTCAAAGCTCAAGACAGATTTCTTCGTTAGCGGTTGGATAACTACATTCAGAAGATGTAACGAGTGAACCCTCGCACGAACACGAGGCAATAACACCCTGGTTTGCACAAGCGACGTGTATCCACTTGGTTGTATGTGCAGAAGAGTTACGCATACAAGTGAAAATCACTCGGTGCATAGTATGGAGAATCACCCTGGAGGTCGAGCCATCATAATATAGATTAGCTCATATGGCTCTCCCCTTGTGTTAGCTCGGATCTGGCTCTCATAGCCCCGAGTACTCTGGGATTCACTATTCATACACGCGACAATTAGATAGGCATTACTCCAGTATGTATATATGCGACGTATGAGCAGGGGTGGCGCGACGTTCTTAGTTGGCTGAACTGGGACTAGGAGGGGTTGCCTGAGTCAACCCCTAAGCCAGTGTAAACACGTTTTAATAGAGATTCGCTCGAGCGGTTATAATAGCTTTGCGGATGTAGCGGCTCGTCCGCCTTTCGAATCCCCCACCCTTTTCCTCTCTTTCGCCCTAAAATTCACCTCCAACCTTCTTCCTTGAAAGCCCTCTTCTTTTCGCGCCAGCGCTATACGATCTTGTTTCGTTATCTCCTATTCTTTCCTCTTCTTCTTCTTCTTCTTCTGGATTCATTTTCTTGAAACATTTGTCAGCTGATGAAGACACAAACAAAGGAAAGTAGAAACTACGGGAGGATAAATATAAATTTTAGTCTGATGACTGAACTAATCAATATTGTCTTGTTTAACCACCAAATGTTGGGTCTTGTCAAAAGTTTCAACGAAACCGCTCAGTTAGCTTGACTCTGCAATGTGTAATAAAATTAAAATTAGAAAAATTAACTCTCACCCCTGTAATCGGTTTCACTGCCACTGGCTCAAGTGTCTGCTTCATGTGATTCGGTATTGCTTCACTTTTTGATTCACTTTTTTCATCAATTTTCCCCAATTCTCGCGTTTCATTTCGTTTTTCTTGTCTATTACTTGCAGAATTAACCAAAGCTGCCGAGCGTTTCACACGTTCAACTTCTAATTCCTGAATGACAATTTGCTTCACAGCGTAAGAAAGGCCACGTCTGAATTTACAGTCTGGAAAAACTCCAATCTGCGAAAGGTCTCTAAAACAATGTAAAACACACAAAATTTATACAAATATACTTATAATAATCATACAACTCAACATAAAAAAAAATGGGCCAAGAAAATAATTATTTCATTCCAGAGAATTATTATTTTTAAAAAATTATTGTAAATCAAAAAGACAAGGTATTTCAAAGAGATTTTATTATTTGAAAGAGATCATATTTCATATATAACTAGAAAAAGATTTATTTTACTTTCAAGGGGATTTATATTCCCTGAGGAAAATTAAGTTGAACATATATGAAATAAAAGAAAGTATAGTTGAAAGATAAATGACTTGGTAATTTCCGGTTTAAAATAAATTCAAAACTTACGGTTCGAGATTATACTCAAATCCTCCTTCTGGTTTCTTTTCTTGAATGAGAGTAAGTCCATAATCTAACATGACGTTCACTAAATGCATCAACTCTGCTTTTTCCTTCGGCGAATAAAGATGAGCAGAAACTGATCTCAAGCGCGGTGTTAAGATCTCAGGTAACAATGGAGAAATATCGAGTGTTAGAGTTAATTTATCGATTCCACACGATTTTTGTAACGTTGTTAAAATTGCCTTACTTCTCGTGAGTTTTTGATTCATCTAAAAT
Source organism: Leptopilina clavipes (assembly GCA_001855655.1). Classification (NCBI taxonomy): domain Eukaryota; kingdom Metazoa; phylum Arthropoda; class Insecta; order Hymenoptera; family Figitidae; genus Leptopilina; species Leptopilina clavipes. Next base: position 13,784 of record JUFY01000803.1, read on the forward strand.
AACAACAATTAGAAAATTATTACATTTACAATCTTGAATAAAAAATTTAATAAAATGCAGAACTGGAAATCCTATAAAGAGGAAAAAACAAAAATAGAGAGAAGAAATTCAAAATTTAGGTAAGACTCAAGGAGAAATTGAATGGAACATTTTCTAGAAGAAAAAAAGAATAAAAACCTGTAAATAAGTCATTTCGCCAAGTCTTATCGACTTATCCCAATCGTTTGAGGAACGTGAGATGAATAGAAAGAGAAAAATCGTTTGAAAAGAATTTGTATGAAACTCATTTCCACGAAATCATGAAAGGACAAAAACTCAGGTTTCATATCAAGGTAAAAATTATCTCAGGGAAAATGAGCTTTGCACAGTCACCAAGTATGAACGTAATATATATGTTTCCCGCGAAAGTGGCCTCTTAGTGCCACAGTGGAGAGGTCCATTTATACTCATCTTCAACAACGATGTTTGCTCTTGAAATCGAAAACTTGAGGCTATTTAATGGTTTTTTTTCATTTTGTAGTCTCATTCATTGGATTCTTATAGATAATAAGAGAGGCAAAATAAATCATTTTTTTTCTCTAGGAAAAATAATTAATCAACAAAAGGAATCAATACAATTTCAGTCAGACAAAACTATTCCAAAAGCTTGTGATTTAAATCATATTTTTAGACATCGGTGTATTAAAATAATAAATAATAATTTGGCGAATCCCGGTTGAAGAAATGTTGATATTGCCGAGGTATATAATCTAAAAAGGGTTTTCGGTATAATCAAGCTAAACAAGAAACGGCTAGAGCGCCGAGAAAGTATGAAGCGAGCATTGAAAAATCTCTAATGAAAAAGCGTTTAGTGTTTCGTGAAATCAGACATCCAAGGGACGTTAGGAGCACAACAACTCTTAAATTGCAAAGGAAAAAAGAGGAGCAACTGGAACTTGGAAGTCGACAGGGCCGCAGCGGAAACAGAGGGGGTTCTTTAAGCTGAATAATGCAAGCTCTCATTAGGGCGACAAAAGCACCCTGATGGATTGCTGCTTGGCTTCGCTGGCTGTCGTCTCTCTATACGTATACAAGATTACACATAGGAATCCTTCTATTCCACCTGTACGTATATTCCATAAATGTTGGTGCAATCGTATGTATTTGTGATACGACAAGCGAATCGCAAACAGTAGCCACCTCTCTCACTCTCTCCTGGTTAAACTCAACTCGGCTTTGTTTTATTTCGAATGTTCTTTCATTTCTTAAAAGGTTCTCCACTGATAATTAGCACAATGCGCGGCCGCATTAATTATTACCCTTGCTAATTACCCGAGGATAAATCGCCTGGCAGAAGTTAGCCAGAAGAGCGAAGGGGATGATGCGCCTCTCCGCGTGGGAGGAAGCCCATTACCGTTATTGCAGCAACAAACCGTCCAACAACAGCGATAAATACGTGCGAGACTCTGGGGTTACAAATGTCTCTGTGAGTTATGATTATTTAGCGTATACTGCCTCCGCTCTTGCTTCTCTCGCTTATGTTGTCTGATAAAGGTTTAACGTCACTGGAAAATAGAAGAAAGGTTCAACGATGACATTAGCGTTCTATCTTTTTCAATCCTTCTTTTCACAATAGTAATTTATATAAAATTGTCCATAAAGCTGTGCATCCAGAATTTTCAGAAACTCTTTTGCCAATAAAAAATTTTTAAAACTATAACTCTTCATTTAGTGAGCATTGATGACTGGCAATTGTTCACAAAATTTTCAAAAAATCATTAAACAATTTATCGTTAAATTCAGTCGAATCTAAACAAAATACACATTCGGTCAATGTGAACTGTAGAAAGAGAACATTTTTAATTTAAATATTATTTGTTATAATTACCAGAGTGTCAAATACCCACCTCGTTTGCTGCCATTGGATATGACAATTTTGCACTTTGTTGACTAGCTAAATCAAAATGCCAAATGACAAAAGCATAATTCGTATAAGGCATAACGGTCCAAACTTGTCGTGCAGCAACTGTTTTTGTAATTTCATCGAAAAATTCAAACCATTCTAAGGATCTCGCTACTTGTTCCATTTTTTCCTTGCAAATCGTAGGATAATTGTGAAACACTCCTTGACACAATCGTTCACTGTCACCTTAAATGTTAAAATTGTAAAAAAAAATTTAGAGAATTAAATTACATTTAATGATATATTCCTAATTGAAAATTTGAGAATTTTACCTCGATACACTGTTTTTAGAACGAGACTAATTCTCTCCTTGGGCGAGAAGAAACTCTTTTGAGTCATTGGTACCTGGAGTAAAGTTTTCCATGAATCGAAAAGTCCCTTTCGAGTGTCTTTGAGTCCAAGACTTAAATTATCTTTCAAATTTGAGCCCCTCATGTATTGTAAAGCTCCTAAACAAGTTCGAATATCGCAACCCGATCTCTCAGATAATTTGATTAAATGAGTATATTCGACTTTTACATGTTCTTTACGAGATATTTCCATCAGTCTATCTGCCAATCTAGTTGGCTCAATTGGTGGAACGGGAATAACTAAGGCCATTGCTTTCAACTGTCTAAAAATAAATAAAAGTTTCAATTGCGAATTAGAATTTAAAAAATTACGATTAAATAAAAGTGAAAAAAAAGAATAAACAAATGAATATATTTTAATGAAAGTGGTAATTAATTGTACAAAAAAGAAGTCATTACCTTAATGCAGGAGCATATAAATCATTACAAATACATATTACAGGTCGCTGGCAACCGAGTTTCATTTTTTCAATTGTTTGTTTATTTTTCTTTCCTTTTTGCACTAATTTCCCTTGGACGAATTTTATAAGAAGATCAATTGATGCACTTGGTGCTCCGTCAATTTCATCTAAAATGAGACAATTTGGTCGTGGATTGGCACCAATGACAGCTTGCATTTGCGTTGAAGAAAGAAGAGCTTCTCTGTTTGAAAAAAGGAAAGGAAAGGCGTGAAATAATTTTTTTTAACTTTCCAATTCCTTATAGTTCAATACGACAGGCACGAATTAATTTGATTTGCTTACCTAAAAGCGCTTGGTTCTCTGTCATCACTCGCATTCATTTCAATAACATTATATCCTGCATGTTTTGCTGCTACATGAGCTAAAGTTGTTTTTCCAAGACCTGGAGGTCCACTAAGCAAAGCAATTCGATAAAAGGGATAACCTTTACTATCAAATTCCTCAATTGCCTCTTCATTATTGAAATTCTTTTTACCAAATTTCCTATTCGTTTCGGAAATTGCACTCCTTTTTATTTTTACCGGTTCTCGATGAAAGACAATTTTGTCCCACAGTTTTAACCAATGAAGAAATTTCCTATTGATGTTTTCATCTGAAAGTAGCTCCAGATATTTTTTCGGTTTATATTTATCAACCCACAGTGCATCGTCGATATTTCCATTAAAAATTTGTATTGATTCCTGAAGACTCGCACGTTCTACGTTTTTAATTATCTATTTTTGAAAAAATTGATTAGAAATATTTCGAATATAGGGAGAAAAAATTTGTTTGTTGAATTAAAGAATCATTTATTTAAAAACATTTGTAATCCAGTTAGCTGAATTTAATTTTTAAATAGTTTTAAAAAAAGGAATAAATTCTTACAATTTCTTCGGCTTCAGCTTTTAATTGGCTATAAGAAACGGAAAGTAAATTAGTGGACGGTTGAATTGTAGCCAAACTTCTTTTTTCGTCATTTCTTACTCTCACGTATAAAGACTGGCCATCTTTATTTCGTGTTAGTTTTATAAAATTCCAGCAAGGTGGTCTTGTTGAAATTGTATCCTTCTTAGGTTCCAAACTAAAAGAATAAAGAATATTAAATTAATCTTATTAAATTTCGTTTATCATTACGTTTTTTCAAACTATTTTCGTCAACTTCATAAGATTAATGAATTTTTGTATCTCAATAAAGTTCATTACCGTTGAATAGGACGATTATTAGTAGAAAATCCAGTTGGGTCACGAGAATTATAGATTTTTCTTTCTTGCAAAATTAATTTTCTCACTTCTTCATAATCGTTCCAACGAGGCCTTTTATTTGACTGCTTTTCTAATTCTGTCCACAGAAAATTGATTATTAACATTATAAAACTTTTCTTTAAATTACATGGCATAGAATATTTGAATTATGTAAAAAAATTTTTTAATTTATATTAAAAATAAGATAAAAAAAACTAACCTGGTTCAAATAAATGCGCATTTCCAAGATCTTCACCACTAAGAAGAGCGCTAACATCTTCTAATAATTCATCAACAGTTCGTTTTTGACTTTTGTCCAATTTTTTAATTTCTTTACGACACCTACTCTCAAGGGATCTAGTGTCAGAAACATTATCTTTCGTTTTCGATAAATCCTGCGTGTGATTTTTTTGAATTTCTTGAGTGAATTCGCTGAAAGGAATGGAGTCAATAAGCTGAGAAGTATTCTGAGATAAACCATTTGCCACTGGTACATCAGAATTGACGGTTTTTTGAATTTGGACCAGATTTGGAGATTTTTGATGATCAATCTGTGTTGATGAAATTAATGTCTTTGTTCCTTCCAAAGGTTTATTTGATATCTTCTTTATTGGTGGTTCTAAAAATAAGATTTCTAAATTAGTCAAATTTTAGGAAGTAAAAATAAAATGTTTTTAAACAATAAATAAATAGAGTAAATAATCAAACTTTTGGTCGATAATTAATAACAATTACTTTAAAAAATTAGAATCTTTCAATTCAAAAACAAAAACGTTCTCAGAATATAATTTGAGGTTATGTTGGTACTGCTTTCAGAATTCAGAATTAAAAAACAATTGTTTTTGAATGTAATAATAAATACTGTTGTAAAACAATTGCTAACAATATACTGTAGAATATTTTTATTACTACAATTTACAATTTAAATCATAATTAAGAAAATACTAAATCAATGTAAACATCAACTAACCTTTAAACTCTTCTAATTCATTTAGTAATTCAAATTCGTCTTCGTGGGCTAAATCAAATTCTTCATCTGGATCAGGAAATTCATCCATTTTGATAAATATTTAAAATATATATTACAAAACTTCAAATAATAAATGAAAACATGAGTTTTCGGGAATTGTTTGCACAATTTGACAGATCGATTTGCCCTCTGGAATGGAGCAGTAGTAGCAGACGACACTTGCAAAAACACCCGCCTAAAAAGCGCGGGAATTCTGACATTTCAGGAAGGCGCGGAATTTGAAAACAATCCTTGAATTAACATTTAAAATAAAATTTTCAAATTAATTATCAATAATCAACATTATGGATCTACTTTAAAATTAAATATAAACTTTTCCTTTATTTTCAATATTCAAAAAATTATCCTTATGTAACTATTTATCACACACATTTTTTATGTATTACAAGATTTTTAAAAGGAACAAAATATTTTACATAATTCTTCTTAATAAATGCCAATTTTTAATTTCTACTATTAAATTGTCATATATAAATATTAAAAAAGAAATTATTAAAAAAAAATAATTGTCATACTTAAAAAAGGGAATATTTTTTAAGATTTATGTTCTGAATAATATATTTGAAGAAGAAGTACAAGTTGAGGATTGCTCTATGTATAGATATATATACATATATGTATGTGATTAATGTAATTATTTACGTCCGCCGCTCGCACGAATAAGATTACTCTCGACTTGCTTCAATGAAACCAGTTGTACAATATATGGTAAGTATGTAAATAAATATCTCTTAATATCATAGAATTAAAAATTTAATTACATTTACTAATAAATCCTAAAAATTATTGCTAGATTTAAAAATTAATTTTTCAATTATTAAATAGAAACTAACTATTTGCTTAAAAATAAATGTAGTAGGTGAATAATTGAACTTTTTAATTACAAATATATATATTTTCATACTAATTATTATAAATTATTATAACAATCTTTTTTATTTTATCGTACCAACTGTTATATCTAATTTTATTTACTTTAATTATTAATTTAATTTTTTTTAATTAAAAAAAAAATTTTTTTTGATAAATTTTGTTTTTGATAAATTTTGTTTTTGATAAATTTTTTAACTAAGAATAAAAATTATTTGAAATAAAATGAATAATAATAAAAACAAAGGAATAGAAAATATGTTGAAAGTGATAAAAATACATTTGAATGTCAAAGGCCATACATAAAATGATAATGAATTTTATCTTAGTTCTAGAAGAACTCTTTTAAATTCAATTATAGAAACAAAAAAATCTTCTTTCTCATCGTTTGATTATAAATAATTTAGGAAAAAATTTTGTGAATATTGTGAAAAAATAATCTTGTTTCAATTTTTTTTTGAATTATATATTTGAAAACCACTAATGGAAGTAAGATGATAATTTAAAGTTGCATTATAGTGTTAATTTATTAAATATAAGAATAAAAAAACATCAATTGTTTACACCTCTTGTAATTTCTACCAAACAAGTATAAAAGTAATATTTCCAATTGTTGTGAATTTTTTATTTTTTTTTTATTTCAATTTTAAACGAAGTGTTCTCACCAATCATAAAAAAATTCTTGGAGATATCTATTTAACTTCTTCCGCCTTTCGTGAGCGCAGAAAGCAAGATCTTGAAACCTGATCGGTATTATGGTTGCCATAGGAATGTCAGAATAGGTTTGTCACGATATTTGTGGTTTATTTATTTATTATTATTTTTTTATTTTTTTTAATCCCCACTTCATGGTTGGAGAGCTGTGAATCTCTGAGAGCAAAGTACTAACGCGCTCTAGTCTTGTCTAATTATTCGTAATAAATATATTTATTCGCAGAAGTAGGGAAGGAGTTGGAGAACGAGACGAAACGATAATCGTGTAATAGAAAACTTGACAGTCCAGGATCGAAAGCGCAAGAGGAGGTCGTTTCTCGTGACGAAGGGACGTCATCGAGGAAGATGGCCTGTCCGGCCAAAAAAATCATCATCATCATCTACGTCCTCTTTCTTCTGTCACTCTTCGGTGAGTTTCCGGCATAATGTCGCGGAAATGTTCATCTTCATCTCGTTATTGTTTTTTTCTCTTTAATTGTCGCCACATCATCATTTAGAAAACAAATACATTATTATCAACTTGTTAATAATTAATTTTATGAATTTTTTAATTTGTTAGTTTGTTACATAAAAAAAAAAATTGAAGATAATATTCCTTCGCGTCTAAAATTTTCAAAATGATATTTCTTCAGTGTTTTATTTTGTTTCTTCTTCTTCTTCTTCTTTTTCCTTGTTTCAAAAAATTTTTTTCTACTTTAAATAATAATTTTTTTCTTTTTCTAATAAGAAAATTTGATTCTATAAAGAAAAAATTTCTCTGTTGTAAGAATTTTCAGTTACTTAAAACATGCATTATAGAGAGTGATTATCGACAAATAATTTATTCGCGAAATAATAATAAAACATTTCCTTATGGAAATGCATGCAAAATATTCGTTTGAAATGAATTTCAAGAAAATCTAAAAATACAAAATAATAGAAATCCAACTATTGGCTGAAAATTTTTGAAAAATTGTTCAATTCAGATTACAATTAATTAAATTATAAATCACTTGCTCGAGTGAAAAAATCTTTATTGAGATGTAATTATTCTGTAATTAATATTATTATTATCCTGTGTAATTAATTCCCTATCAAAATAGATTATTATTTTCATATTTGGTTCACAAGTTTCATTTTATTGATTTCATTTGCTATTAATAAATATTTTACTATGATTTATTCATATAATCATTTATTTACTTAGTTTACTGATTTCAATTAATTTTTCACAGGTCCCTATTGTCAGATGGCTCCAGGTAATTGTCAATAATCGCAAATGGATTTTTACAAAGAGAATTTTGCCAATAAATTCTGAAAAAATATGCATTAAATATTCATTTTTAAAGGCAAGTAGGTATGTTCATTCAAAAAAAAAAAAAGAAAAAAGTGATAGGTAATCATAATAAGAATCGCTTGAAAATTAAAATTAAATTTAATTCATTAAAAATTATTTTTGAATTAACAAAAGTAAATTTGAAAATTAAACATTATTTATTATTAATTGACCGTAATTTGAAAAAATATACCTATATAAATAAGTTATATTATAAATAAGCTATATATTAAATAATTTTTCTTTTTAAATACTTTTTGAAACCTTCCATAATCTTCAAAGATTATGGAATTCAAATCTTATGGTTTCAAACTTTCCTAAGAATCTTTTGTATTTGTCTCGAAAGAATCAAGATTTATCTAAAGATAAATATTATCCCTGTTACCCGATGGACGAAAATACTTCAAAAATATTTGCCACCAAATTTTTTCAATTTTTTCCATATTGTTAAGTATTTATTCAAATTTTGTTCACTTAGGGTTTATTTAAAATGACTAAATTAACAAATTTTTAATTTAAAAAAAGTTTTTCAACAATTTTAGTTTCCTGTTTTCGTAAAAATATTTTCAAAACAAGAATATTGAAATAAATTACAATTATAGACAAAAGATGTATTTATTATTAAAATTTCGCGCAGAATTATTATTATTTTTTTTATATAAATTGACAAACGAAACAAAAAAATATACAAAACACGTGTGTTACAGTTAACGTTTCCTGTTATTTCTATGTCTACAAAATTTTTGCTTCGTTGAGTTTTATTTCATTTTATTCATTGTGCGCGCCCTAAGAAATGGAGATAATTTATTTTTTTCTTTTAATCTTGCATCTCTCTTGTAAAATGTAAGAGAAATTAAAAAAAAAAATTTGTTCAACTTTTTATTATTTAAAAATTTTACAAAAAATAAACAACCTAAAGGAAAACTATAAAAAACTGAAGAAAGGTATTTTTACTTTTGAAAGAAGTACTTAAAAGTATTTATTTAAAAAATCGGACACTTGGATTTAAATAGTATTTTGAAAATAAGATGTTTCTATGTCTAAATTTACAAAAAAATAAAAAAAAAAAGAGAAAACAAAATTTAAACCCTTATTTTGAATCTCTTAACATAAAAACAATTTTTTCTTAAATTCATCGATCTTTTAAACGAAAAATGTACTCTTAAATTGAGGATATCGGCACTTATTGAATAACAGTAATTTATGAAATAAAAAAAAAATGTACAGTATTTATATGTCCAATGAAAAAAATGATTTCACTATTCAAGGTCTATGTCAGAGGTTTCTTTCTATCGTGTAACGTGGACTCTGTTCATGGATTAACGGTGCCCGAATCCGTCCATTCAACACAAATGAATTTTTCCCCTATCTCTGAACACCCACACATTGAAAACATTCCATTATGGTTTCATATCTGTAGTTGAATCACTTTCGGGAATACAAACACAACAGAGTCAGAAGCAAGCCGGATAGAGTTGTCTGAAGTTGTCAGTCGACTCGCGACTCGCGTCTAATAATCTTCTTTCTCCTTTAGTTTTTAGTTGTTTCTCAAGTTTCCACCAATCATCAAGTTCTTTTTTTTAATTTTATTTTTAGTTTTTTTTTTTTCTAAATTATAAACACCAAATAATACATACATGATGATTATTTCCTGTTGGAATTTGTGCTTCCTATTTATAGCTGTCGCTGGAGCCTCTAGAGGCTGGAACCTTGGCCATGGATTCAGGTACGAATTAAATACGACCCTTCTCTTCAAAGAAGCTGGTCCAGCAAGACCTGGTGGTGATGTTGGATTTCAAGTGACTGATCATCTAGAGGTGATTCCAGTTTGGAGGGATCCTGAGGATCCAGGTGTCATCATCTTGAAAATAAAGGTTGTACGATAAATCATTTATTCGAAATATAGAAAAATGTTTTTTTCTTTCCCGATTTATTGAAATTGCATCTAAAATATTTGATTCCTTTAGAGCAGTTAATTAACTTTGATAAATTGCAGAAAAAAAAATTGAAGAAAAAAAAAGATTTTAGATTGAAGATATACAAATTTTTTGAAAGAAAGTGAAATTATAATCAGATTGAATTAATTGAAATTGGATAATTTAGTTCATTATTAAATTGATTGATGAAATTGAAGAAATCTTGAAGATTCATATTAAAAATGATGAAATTGAAACTAAAAAATTCGATAAAAACTAGATCAAATTTTTAATTTTCAGCCGTTAATAGTAAATTTTAAATTAATTAAATTTCAATCAGACGATACATTTCAGAACAAGTTTAACCAAGTATCAAAAGTTTTGAGCACGATTGGAAGGAGCAGATTAGATATTTTCCGAAAATAGAGATTGCAATATCTAATCATTAATTATCTAAGTTCAACAGTTCAGAACTGATTTTCACCGCTGAGAAGTTTTTTCAAATATTAAAATCTGTTAAAATAAATGCTCGAAGAATTAATATTTATAATACTACATAATAAACATTTCCTTAACGAACTTTTATTTCGAATAACTTTTATTATTGTTCTATTTACTGTTCACAAAAAAATGATAAAGTATATGATGAAATTTGAATATAATTTAAATATACAAATAATACTTGGGAATCAAACATTTACATTCTTTTTCATTTTTGGAGAATTAAAAACTATAAATAACAACTAAAGGAAAAATAATTTTGGCAAAATAATTTTCACCTAATAATAAAAAATTATTTTATTTGTAATTTGTAATTATTTACCAAGACGGTGAAACACCTTGACATGCGTTCATGGAGGTTAAGCATACGTTAAGTGCGGAGGTTATTGGGATGGGTGACCACTGCGCGATAAGAGTTTTGGTCCATTATTTAGCTAATCGTCAGTTTTTTGACAATTTTCCACACTCGGACGAGAAACTAATTCAAAGTTATAATTTTCAGCTCACATCGCCACAACTATGGATCAAATCACGAAAAAATCCAAAACCAGAAGGATTTATTAAGCACTCGTCAACATTACCGGAAAGTGCTTCAAAGCCAATTCTCGTTGTTTGGAAAAATGGAAAAATTCAAAGCATCTTCACTGATCCAAATGAAAGTGTGTCAGCCATAAATCTAAAACGTGGATTATCGAGTCTCTTTCAATACACAACATTCGATGGTGAATTCGAGGAAACTGATGCCTCAGGTCTTTGTAAAGTAGTCTACACTTCCCTAAGTCCAAATTCCATTGAGAAAAGAAAAATTTCCTGCCATGAAAGTAATGTTCCTGAAAAAATTGTTCATCCAAATGCAATTTTTGGTGTTGTGGTGAAAAATACCAGGAAATGTATTTACGAATTATCGGCAAATTTGCTTCCAAAAGTGATAAAAGAGCAAGAAATGCATTCCATGACATTGGTTAGTAGACCCGAGGTAGGATCAGCTGTCACATCTGAACGGACACTTGTTCAAATTGACGAAATCACTGGAAAAATTGTTGATGCTGAGAGTGTTAAAAATGCTGTTATTCTTCTTGAACCGGGATTCAGAGATGTGGCAATTAATCTTCAAATCGAATCGACAAGTTGTCCTGATAATGGTTGTCAAACGGTGAGTTTTTCTTGTCAAAAAAATTTATATTTACTGTAATTTCCCGAACTATGATTGATATCGGTTTTATTATTTCAGTTGGAACAAATTGTTCAAGAAAATCGAGATGCTCTGGACACAATGAATTTAGGAACGGTAAAATCAGCATCAGCATTTTTGAAATTAATAGCAATTATCAGAGAAGCTTCTGCCGAGGAACTTGTGAAATTGCTCAAAAGTCCGAAATATCGTCAATTGAGACCACAATTGTGGGACGTTTTGGGTTCGGTATCAACGCCAGGAGCTCATAAAGCAGCAATGAAAATTCTCAAACAGGACGAGATTGGTGACGAGACTGAAAGATATCTTTGGTCCCTATCCCTCTCAGCTAATCCACATCCCGATGTTATTAAGGACGTCTTGCAAAAATCCGAGGAGACGATTCAAAATAACAAGGTTTCGGAAACATTGGCCCTAACTGCCGCCGCAATGGCGAAGCAACATGGATCATTCTCAGTTATTGAAAAGGTCCGAGTCAGTCTGGAATTGGGTTTAGACAGTTGTACAGGTGAAGAGTGTCAATTAAAATTTCTGCGAAGTTTGCGAAATCTCGAAAGTAAATTAGCCATTCCAACTTTATTGAATTTCGCCCAAAATGGAACTAAATCGACCAGTGCAGTCGCTTGGCAAGCATTGGGTTCATTACCAAAAGATGATAATGTTAGATTAGCTGCTATCAAAACATTCTATCAATTGGTTGGACCGAAAAGAGACAGTAGCGTGAGAACTCTGGCTTTGAATCTTCTGCTTGAAAGTGAACCCTCGATTGATGAACTTCAAGGTCTAGTGGAATATCTCACAAGTCGTGATCCAGCTTACGAAATTCGGAAATATCTCAGCCAACGACTGGAACAACTAGCCATAAAGGATGCTCAATTTTCGAAAAATCTTAATGAAGCCATGCGCAGAATATCCGACAAGTATTACAATTATGACATCCTTGCGTATAAAGGACTAAGCACAGCATTCAGCAGAAGTTTTCTAAAATCCCCCGGAAGCAATGGATCACTATTAACAATTCAGGAAATAAGTTCAGGACTACTGAAACGAGGAATTGTGGATGTAATCATAGAGAGTGACCAACACTCATGTACAATTTTCTCACTGGGAATCTATGCAGGTGGTCTTGGTGGATTTGTATCCTCCGAACCAGATGAAAACGAAGAACCAACTGACGATGAAATCGCAACAGCCGGAATGGAACTTTCAGTTCTAGGAGTCACCATCAGACCCTTTGTCTTCTTCGCCGGTCAAGGTGAATTAATGGGTCATGTCTGGTCAGGCACAGCTTCCGAAAGAACACCAGCATTCCAATCATTGATAAATCTTCATCGACACTTTGAATATATTCCCCTCTCGTCTGGATTCATTGCCGAAATAAATGTCGACGGTGCAATGAGTTTCGATCTCGCCGGACAAATACAATTGAGTCTTTGGAATAGAAATGCACAAAGTCTGGTGGAAATGGGAGCGGGATTATCAATTCAAGGTGGTACTAAAGTTCGATCAAATTTTGTTCAAAGTACAGCGGAATTTCATCTCACACTTGAACCAAAACTTGAATTGGCGACTGACGTGGATTTTTCCGGTCCAGTTTCATTGTGCATGAGATTGTCACAATCGGAAACAATAGTGAGACACAATGTTTATAAAATCGAGAGAATACCCGGAAGCAGGCATAGATTAAGAAAAACAAAAAGAACGAGAATATTCTCGCCAGCGAAATCCTACCTCTTGAATAGAAAAAACAACGAAATGTGTTCAAAAGTGTTTAGTTAGTGATGAATTATCATTGCGGGGGGGATAATAATTATGTTACCGTGAGAACAATATATTTAATGAGACAATTTATTAAGATTGTTTATTTTTTGTAAATTGTTCACAAAACTCAAGAGTTTGTACCAATGTGAATTGAAATCTATTTTTATACAATCATCTCGAGTGATAAGACCCATAGACTATTTATATATAAATCTCTTCGAATTCCATGCGAGGATCCTCTTGTGTGCTATCTAGTTGAAGCATACATTTAAGAATTTGAAACTGAGGATGAAGTTTTTTTCAGTTAAAAAAATCTCTTTAAGACTGTATAGTTATACCTATTTTAAAACCAAAGGCTGTCTTTTGAAATAAACATAACAATTTGTTAGGAAATAAAGAAAATTTTTGCAAAGCAGTCTGTGATATCTCTTTCTCTCTTAAATTGAAGACTAAGAAAACTAATTTTAGAATATCAAAAATATTTATACAAAGAAACAAAATTAAATTCGTTTTTCTGATTTTGGTATACCTTTAGTTTTGTGTCTAAAGAATTAACGGCAGCCACACTCAGCCACCACCATATCCTCGTATCCGTATTGATACGTCAAAGTTCCACTTTCGTCCAAATAGAGTAAACTTGTAGGAGCCAATCTTGTGGGAACACAACAGGCCCTACTGACTGATTTTCCACTGAATCTTTCACTGTTCTGCAAAGCGCCGTGAAAAAGTGTTTGCACAATTGCATGTTTCGTTGGACTGAGATGATCTGCAAGTGGAAAAAAACATTTCCCAACGCACTGATAAGCTTCATAACCCGGTGGTGCAACAATCCATTCATCATACGCAATCAATGAAAAATCCACATACAATGGACGTCGTCGACAACTATTTCTTCGTCGTCGTCTATTACTATTCTCCTCATCTCCCCATACAATATGCTCATCCTGCTCGTCATCAAGAACAGATCTTGATTTTCGCTTCTTTGGTTTTGTGTAATTCAACAATAAAATTGGACCTTCACCACCAGATCGAATTTCCACTTGTCCTCGTACCAATAATCTCAAAGTGTTTCCATTCCTCGTCAAAACGGCCTTTGTCACGTCAAAAGCCCGCCAAGTGTCATCTCTTCGACACCTCTGAACTTGAGTGACTTCATTGTCCAGTGATCTCACTCTTACAATCATTCCGGCAATTCCAAGTAATTCAGCATTCTCGAGAGCCTCTCCTGGCTTTGTAGCCGGTATAAAAAATTCCAAAATTCTTCCACCTTGCAACAATGGTGCAGAAATGTGTCGAGGCTGCAGGGCCCTGACAATATCAGCATCAGGACGACGATGATAAAGTTGTAACATATACTTTGACAATGATCTATGTGATTTTCTTCGATTTTTGTCCGTGTATTTTTTCACACTCCTATTGAAGAATTGTTCTGAAATGATGACTGGTGAATTTGGCAGGGAGACGTCAACTTTTATTGATGCTTTGGCCAGAACACTTGACACTGGAATTGTGAAAAAGGGACTTCTCCATAGAAAATAGAAAACAAAAGTGATGGCAATTAATGTTAGTGAATGAATTTTCAATGACCAATTTCGTGTTAAATGTGTTTCGTTTGACATATTTGGTTGTTTCTTGTGTCGAGTTGAACGGAGACGATTTCTGACTGGTGGCTTCTTCAAATTTCTGATGATGAGGATGATTCCTTATGATCTTCAAATATATCGACCAATCGAGGCGCAAGTCTGAAGTTGTTGCTGAAAAGCTCTTATCGGCTTAACTCGCTCTCTCTCTCTTTCTCTCTTTCTTTCTCTCTTTCTCTCTCCACTTGACCGAAGCTCTATATACCTTTCGATGTTATTGAAGGCCGAGAGTCTGACTTTTCAAATGAAACGAGATAAGAAATTATTGCCAGGAGGCGAATATATATGTCTATATTCCCGCGTGAGCCAAGTTTTATTTTAGATCAAATTTTCATTCAACAGAAATCAAAATTCTTTCTCATGATCTGATAAATTAATGTTGAATATGTCATAATTGCAAATTGTATATTTTAGATTTCAGAGACTTGAACATCAATCATTTGTATATTGATCCTTTTTCTCTACTTTTTTCAAAAATTACAAACATAACCTAAAAATTTTTGCTTCTAAGGTCATTTTTCCAGAACGCGTCACATATTTAAACAAAAAATATATTCCTTTAGAAAATTTCAATTTTTCATGAGGCTTAGATTTGAAATTTAAAATGCGACCATCTTGAACCTGATGTAAAATTCATAATTTTAAGAAATGGAAACTTTTTCAGTATTTTCGATTATTCTACAAATGTTTTTTGCATTAAAAAGAAAAATGAAAAGAGAAAGTTGTTAGGTCGCATGTACATATTATCAGTAGTCGACATTATTGACTTTGACGAGAATTGCACAGTTTCCGGAATCGTTGATGACAGAACTGCATATTGATTTGTGGTGGAACAGTGAGTGAACGATCAGATTATGAGAATCGAATCTTCTATATACATGTAGCTGGCTTCGAATTCTTCAGAATATGTAAAATTGCTTTACATATCGAACGTTCTTTATTAATTAATTAATTATATAAATTATTTTATAAATGAATTATATGAATTATATTATATGAATTAATAAAATTCATATAAAAACGAAAAATGACAAATAAAAAGTGATATGAAAAATGATAAATAAAAAATTTAGAGAAGCTGTAAGTTTCTAATGTTGAATAACATAAAAAATGAAGTTCAATTATTTTCTTGGCGAATAATCAATAATGATCTCGTGAGAAAGGTGAATAAAATTTTTTTCCCATATGAGTCTTAAGAGGCTTCGGTAACATGCAACAACGTGACAAATGACACCTTCAAGAGGGTTAAATGACTTCGTCTGGAAACATGAGGGTAAATTTCAAGATTAGTAGGTATAGCGTTACCTTTCTTGGAAAACCTTTTCTTGTATTAGCAAAACAATAATTTATATAATTATTTCTCGATCTACAAAATTTGAAAAAGGCATTCAAATATAATGCGGTAAATTCTGATTTATACAAATTTTAATTACTTATTTATTAACGCAGAAAGGAAAATTAATGGAAATTTAAGGAAATAATTAAACATGAAAATTATTTTTAAGTTTAAAATATTGTTCAACATGATTGACATAATAGGATCATCAATAGTTGTCAACTCAGTACACTCAGTAAGCAGGTATGTTTTGTGAAATTTCGTTTTTATTTTATAAGCGAAAAAAAATGTATGTAGAAGAATTTTGCAAATAATCCCGTCGGCAGGGTAGTAGCGTTTTAAGGGTTGAAATTGACAACTGTGTGGCGGCGCTCGGCATCGATTCTCCGCAAGGTGACGTCAGGGCTCCGCAGGAACAAGCAGTGAATAGGAAACATCTGCAGCGAGCGGACAAGTCCACGACGAGTGTCATGCCGTGGCCCTGACCGACGTCTTCTCGTGCCTAAAATCACCTTCGGGTGTTATCCTTGCCTTCGGAATCATCGACCTTCTTGTCGAAAACTTCCTTCTCTTTCTTCTTCATCTTCTTTTTCACATTCTAAAATTCATCCCCCAGTGTAACTGTAAGTCAGTTCCTCTCGTATTTTTTAACATCCCTACATAAACCAATTAACAGTCTCGTGGTGTTTGCTTGAAATAGAGAAATTTTTCTGCTTTATCAATCTTTACACAAGTAAGTAAAATCAGATTATCTCTATAGTAATATTCTCCTTTTTCCACCCTTAAAAAATCTCACTAAAATACCCAGTTTAAATCTTTCGGATATTGATCCAACAAATATGTCAAAAAAAAGAAACAAATTTTTGTAGCGAATTTTTAAAATATATGGTAATTATCTTTTTTCCACGTGTGCTTTTTAAATAATTATATAATGTAATTTATAATGTAATTTCGATAAATGGGAAAATTAATTTTCTATTTGTTTAGTTTTTTTTTAAATTTTAATTTTAATGGAAATTAGAAGGATTATTGTGAAAACGAGGTTTATGAATTTTTTGATCAAACACATAATTTGCAATAATTGGGAGTTTATTACATATTCCGGTAAGTAATAATCATTGAGGGGTGAATTCCATGAAAATAAAAATATTATCAGTTGGTTGTAAAACATGTTTCAATGTAGGTCATGCAATTTCTTGTACATATATCTCGTTAGTCTGCATTACTCCCTATTTTTAATTGGATTAAAAGGGGAATGACACTTTAATTTTATTCCCGTATCATTTCAAATAATAAAAACGTGCGGATAATTCGTTTTTTCACCACTGTTGAATTATTTCATTTATGTTTTCTTAGAATAAAAAATATCCCATCAGTATAATGAACTTATGTAACTTTTGGGGTCAATGAAAAATTTATTACCCAGATAGAAAGGAACAATCGTCCTAATAAATATAATTATTCAATGGCTCATCTATTTTTCCATTAATAATATCAATAACATATTTCTTCTACTTGAGTTTTGTGTTAAAAATCAAAGTTGAGATTCAAAATTATGAATTTTTCGCATTTACGTGGAAAGAGCAAAATTTATAAATAGTTACTCCAGTGACCTTAAACGTTTTTTAATTAATTTAACAGTATTATCAGATTTCTGCCCGATTTCAACAAATGAAGATGAGAAAAATTTACTAAATTTATTTATTAATATATCAAAAAAAATGTTTCAAAAATAGAAAAAATGCATAATGTGAATTTTATACGATTCAATCAAATTGGATAAAACTCTATACATAGAAATTGATTATCTGAAAAAGAGTTGAAATAAACGATTTTATGCAATTTTAAAATAATTTCAATATATAGTTGAGTAAAATATGTATTGATTATTCAATATGTACACAGTTTTTCATATTATGGAAGAAGCTTCTTTTTTAAATTACCCTTTTTTTCATGTTAAAAATAATAAAAACTGTGCTTTGCTTTCCTTGAAATTTTCTCCTTCTTGCAATTTTCAACCCTTCCATAAGGGTGGAATTATCGTTCGCTATCTGCCTTACCGATCGTATTTTATTACACAGGCAAAACCTGAACCATCAACTGCATAATGATTCGAAAGCAATTTTCTAGATGTCTCTGACCTAACCAATTTTTTCCGTAAATTATACGGTATGAATATTTGAAATTACAATACAACGTCTAATGCAATATTAAGAAAAATAAATATAATTCTAAATGGAAAAAAATATTTACCTATCTGCATTAATAAAAGCAAAAAATTTAATTTTTTTCAAGTAATTTGTCGTTGAGAAACGAGTAAAAAAACAATGGCGGTCCTCAATGTCAGGTTCTTCAATAATCTTCAAAAATTGACACCGCAGGAATTTTAAACACTGAAGCAAAATACTAGAGACAAAAAATGAAAATCGATTTTTAGCGTTTAGGGTTTCATTTATATTATAGTTGTAATATGTAAGAATTAAAAAAAGTGTTACAGTCTTACGTTGAAGACTATTTGCCTTATCTGGGAGGCGCAGCAGGTGCTCTTGTTCTCACGGGAGTTGCAGCATATTACGTCTCAAGACCGATTCCGGAAACACCGCTGATGCCTCTTGACTCCCAATCGAGACTTCTTCCGGTGAGCAAAGCCATCTCATAAATATTCTGAGAGCATTTTCAAACCACAAGTAGCAGCTTGATATTGACAGTAGTTAAAAATTAATGTTTGTAATGAAAGATTTTTCATTTTTCTTCAGTACACATAGGTCCTGCTTATCTTAATTTTACATGTATGTGTGAAAATTATTCAACCCGCATCTCATTTTGTAAACCTAGTGGTTTTTTTCTTTGTCTTTTATATATATTAAATTTGAAAAGAAAATAAAATATAATTTTACATCTGAAAATGGTTCATTTATTATTTTTACCCTATGCATGGTATTATATATTTTATTTACAGTTTTGCAATGAGTTTTTCTTCGCAGAAATTTATCATATAGGTATGTCGCAGTTTTTTTTATATTATAAATTAGCAATGCTTGTTTTGAAATATTTTTGTAATAAAATATTTAAGTAGAATAATTTCCCGCAATTTTGTAAATTTTTTTTTGATTAATTTTCAAATTTTGTCATTATTGATATATGAAACATTCCATTTGTGATTTTTTAGACATGCGTATGTTTCCAGTCAACATCGTTGCTTTTGAAAACTTTATATTTTGACAAGTGGAGAGGATCTGATTTAATTTTAGCACGAGACTCTTTTACAACTTTTACGATAATAGATCGTTTTTCAACGACCTTTTCTTATTGCACTCAATTTTAAGAATGACGATTTATATATGCTTAAATTTACTCAAGCATGATATTTTGCGCACTTTTTTCGAAAAAAGAAAGTTTTCATTTTTGGGATTTTTTTGGAAAATTTTATCATAAAAAATGTTTACATTACAGAATACATTTAATAACATTGTAGAATTCTAAATTGTAGGGAAAATAAATGAAAAATCTTGAAAGAATTTTCTTTTAAATAAAAATGAAAATTAATTGAAAAATAAAAATTTATGTCGTTGGCAAAAGAAGTCAAAGACTCATCGATCGATTGAAGTGCATGTTTACCAGGTAGCTGTGGTCACGAGTGTTTTGCCGAGGACGACGTACACTCTCTTCAGGGGAAAAACTATATTTAAATTGAGAATCGTCTCGAGGATGAGCTTTGCGCGTGTCTATTCAATATTCTCCTCCTGGCACTCTCTGTCTTTTTCATTTCCTATCTTCGTCTCTCCGAGAACCTCGTGACAACACCTCTCAGCCAAAGCCGAAGTTCTCTGAGAAATTTCGTATTAGCGGGTGTACGAGGCCACCAGTGGACCAGTTGGTCCCAAGGTGTGAAAGAACACACGGAAGCGCGCACATGTCAAATTTTTAATTTCCCTTTCACTACTAAAAAAAAAAATAATAATAATAATTAAGTAATTAAAATACTAAAGAAATTAGTGCGTGAAATTCTCGTGACTTTTGTTCGGAGTGTCTTTCTCATATTGAAGAAGAGCATCCGACATGCCGGGTTGCTTCTTTCATGAACCAATACGCCTTCCCATTGACATGAACGAACAATCAGAAACAATAAAGGTGTTTCATTCATAAAACTTACTATCAAATTTAATTTTTCCGTAAAAAAAAAATAACATAATTTTTCAATATTAGTGCGAGCAAGTGAATTTTTAATTTATTGTGCAAAAAAAACCCACTTATATAGAAAAACGGGAAATTTGAAAATATTCATTAAAAACGAAAAATTTTCTTTCCTTTCTGATCTTGAAATTGTTCAACCAAGTGGAAAACGCTGAATTGGAACCGTGACAGAAAATAAATTACAAACATTATTAATCCCAATTAAACCAGAATTAGTTAATTTAAATAAAGCGTGGAAATTTGGAAATATTTTTTCCAAAAATCATCTTCATTTTCATATTTAATTTCGAAAACATTTTCAATTGAAAATTGTTAACATTTGTTTTAACGATAAAATAATAAAAAGATACGGTATTAATATGAGATAATTAGGCGATAAAAACAATATTAATTAATTAAGCGATAAAAATAATATTAATTAATTAAGCGATAAAATCAATATTAATTAATTAAGCGATAAAAAAAATATTAGAAATATATAATAATAATATAAAAAAATAAATAATCATAAATAATAATTACAAAGAGGTTAATAACGTCATATAGATGAAATTCCAGAGTTACGTTATACGAATATTTTTTGGTATATTGCCAAACGTTGTTTTATTATTGCTACTCGTTGGCGATGAACTTCTAAATTTCCTGAAACTACTTCATTAAAGTTTTACAGACCTCATATTGATGTATCGAAAAGAAACAAATCCCAACTCTATCAATTTGTATTTATTTTTAAAACTCGCTTTTAGAACATGAATAATGTAATGGCTGGTAAATTTTTTTTTCTTTTACTATTTTCAATTGCAATAAACGTGTTTCTGTTTTTTCTCTTCTTCCATATATACGAGATTTTTAACAAAAAAGCCACTCACCGTGTGATGATTGATTCTTATTTAAATTATTTAAATTATTGATAATTACATAAAATTAATTTGAGATAGGAAAAAATTAAAATCGATTAAAAAACATATTTATTGGAAATTAACAGAAAAATATACGCGAGTGATTACGAATAGTTAAAAAAAAAAGTGTAAAAAGAGAGTGCGATTAATTTTACAAAACAGAAAAATAGTGTGTTTTTATTTTTATTTAAATAAAACCAGTTTTGAGTTATTATAAACAACGATTTTCAGGGTGCTGAGCTGATTAGGGTTTCCAAATTCTACAAGGATAGCAAGCAAGGTAAATTCGTCAGTTACATTCACGAAGACACAAAAACTTTATACGACGCTTTTCGAAAAGGAGCCAAAGAGTCAAGTGAGTAAAAAATAATAATTTTTTTAAAAAATATTATTAGCGCATATTAAAAAAGCAGAAAATTTATATTTAGAAATTGTATAAAAATTTATACAGAAAAAAAATAACGTTTTCTGAATAATTAATTATAAAACCAACTTGACTTTGTTTCTCATTCTCACGCAGCTAAAAATATTAAACTTGAAAATGTAACTAGAGATTAGATGGACAATTTAATGGTGTGTCTGCTCTTGACTTGGCACTAAATGCTTTTAAACATTTTGCCACAAGAAGAATAAAACACAATAAAACGAATTTATTTTTTTTAAATAAGGAATGCAAACTGTTACTATACTGATAGTAAAATTTTGTTAGTAAGGCTTGCAAGCATTTTTGTTAGTAATGATAAAGAAAATATCAATAAATTTGTGCTAATTATTTAATATTTATTTATATTTATTATCTTTAATGAAAAAGAATGAAATAATGAAAATAAAATGAATGAAACAGACAATGGACCATGTCTGGGATGGCGAGAGAACCCTAGCAAGCCCTATCAATGGATTCATTACAACGAAACGCTTCTCAGGGCAAAGAATCTTGGCTCAGGTATCATTTGCTGTGGACTATCACCTGGAACACAAACTCTAGTTGGACTCTACAGTCAAAATTGTCCAGAATGGATTCTCACGGAGCAAGCATGTTATACTTATTCAATTGTCGTTGTTCCATTGTACGATACATTAGGACCCGACGCCTGTGCATATATTATCAATCAAGCTGACATAAGTTTGGTCGTATGTGAGGATGACAAAAAGTGTAATCTTCTTCTGGACAAAGCCCCAAGGTAAGCTTTCTTCTTCTCCACATTCAAGACATTTAATTATTTCAAATAATAATATGAAATAATGAAATATAGATTCGTTTCTATTAAATTTTACCCTTTCATCAGGTGTTTAAGAAAATTAATAGTAATAAAAGAAACGAGGCCTGCGACGAATCAGAGGGCGAAAAATCGTGGCGTTGAAGTACTGAGGTTCGACGATGTCGAGAGAATTGGTTCACAAAAGAATTATCCCGAATTACCGCCAAAACCATTGGATCTTTGTACAATTTGCTACACGTCCGGGACCACTGGGAATCCAAAGGGTGTGATGTTGACCCATCAGAATGTCATGGCGGGAGTTTGTGCCGTAATTCTTCAATTGGGCGATCATAAACCAACTGCGAAGGATACAATGATCAGTTTTTTACCTCTTGCACACATGTTGGAGAGATGCTGCGAGAATGGAATGTACATGGTTGGCGGTGCCGTTGGATTTTATAGTGGCGATATCAAAAGACTTTCCGACGACATGAAAGCTCTTCGACCCTCTGTTATGCCAGCAGTACCGAGATTGTTAAATCGCCTCTTTGACAAGGTAAACACAATATTGATTATTTCGACCTGAAAATAGAAGAATTTTCACTATATAAATTATAATCTAATTTGTTCTTAAAACTTAAAAGTATCAAAAAGTTTTAATTTTCAAAATGTTTCAAAAGAACGAAACTAATACATAAACGTTTGTTTATGTATTAGTTTCGTTCTTGTTGCAATTCGAAGTTATAGATCACAATCGAAAGTCGCGACGACGATCTGAAATTTCAAGAGATTGAAACTAACAAGCCAAAAGTAAAAATAGAAAATATATTGTCGTCTCCGTTTGATTTTCAGTCGAGTTACATATCTTTTTTACCGATTATTGCTATTCTCCTTTATTAATAGAATTTTTTGACGATATTTATGAGGATTTTCATTTCACATGATTTCCCGATACAGTTTCATTTCTGCGTTAAAAATAAACACAACTGATGGTCTCTCGGGCTTTTTGTGTATTGAGACGTCACGGTCGTAAATAGATTTGACATCTAAAAGTGTCAGGCCTTTTTTACTGACGTCACAAACATCAAGTTCCCTGACCTGCCTTCCTTATTCATTCTAATTTCGAGTCTATTCTTTTCAAACATTTCTTAAATTAATTACTTACATTTATCATGAAAACATTATTTCCAATGAAGAGAGTGAATATATTCACGTATATAATTAAACACGTGACATAATATTAAATGCGAGGCAACTTGACAGGAAAGTTATTAATTCCCTTCATATGAGAATAATTTACTCTTGTGTAAATTTATAATAATAGTAATGTCGTTTCATTTTTTGCGAGAGAATTTTCCATTATACTTATAATTTGTCAATATTTACAAATAAAGTGTGATTATTATTTATTATTATTATTATTATTTACAACTTTTGAAAGTTATTGACAATGATTTGATAACGTAATAAAAGAAAATCAGAGAAAGAAATATTAATGAAATGAAACTAAATTTTATGGAAAGTGAAATGAATTGAAAAAAATCGAGTATTTATTTTTTACAACTATATTTGACTGTAATATGTCTAAATCTTGTCAATACTGCGCAATAACTGCTTAACGATGTGCCAGTGACAGATGCAAATTCTTACACTCAGGAAATTGCATGGCGACAAGAACTTTAAACAGGTGGGTTGAATTGGCAGAGAAGTTTTACTTTCCGGGTAGCCTTGAAATACATTGAATGGGAATTGTAATCTTCCAACCATGAACAAAAGCTGCTGTGAAACATTAATCATTTTTCCTTTTCTTAATTCCTGTAATTTAAATACAAAAAGGCGCTTTTATAATATGTATGGAAATAAAATAATTTTGCAAAAATTTCAAACTTATTTTACCGGGAAGTGATTTTTATTATTAGATAATATTATTAACTAAGTAAATAATATTAAAACCCACCTTTTTTATGTGACGAGCTCTGAAAAAAGCGATGAAGAAAGAGACATTATCGAATTATAGGTTACGTTTGTGTTAGATTTATTTCAATTCTGTTCCTTTTTTTCCTTTCTTTCCTTTTTTCCTTTTTTTAATCAAAATCAGTTTTTATCGGATATTTTGATGAAGAATTAAACATAAAAAAATTAAACTTAACCTAAAAATGTCTACTTCTATAGTCCTGGTCGCTTTTCTCCGGAGCGCGACACTAACATTATAAAAATTCAAAAATAATTTTACTTGATATTGATAACTTTCACTACAAGTGCAAGTGAACTAAAAGCACAAGTTTAAATAATATAAAAATAATAAATTTAGACTTATTACTACAAGTGACATATTAACATTGTCTGGTCTGACTAAAACTGTCTTTTACTACTTTTATGACTGCGACACCTGCCAGACGAAAATTAAAGGATTTAGAAGGCTGTCTGACTCTGGCTAACATTGACTTAAACTACTGATATTATTTTTTTTATTGACAGGTACAAGCAGAACTTCAAAGTTCCTGTTTGAAGAGAATGCTCTTCAACATGGGGTTGAGAGCAAAAGAAGGTGAAATCAAAAAGTGTATAGTAAGAAACAATAGCTTGTGGGACAAGTTGGTTTTCAAAAAAATTCAAGAAGGAATGGGTGGTCGATTACGACTCATGGTGGTTGGTTCTGCACCTTTAGCAGGAAATGTTCTCACATTCGCGAGATGTGCTCTCGGTTGTCTTATAGTTGAAGGTTATGGCCAAACTGAATGCTGCGCTCCTATCACACTAACAATACAGGTACATATTTTTATTTACTTATTTATTTATTTCAAATATACGAATGAAAAACCCATTCAGGAAAAAAAAGAAATTAAAAAATTAAAATCAATTAAATTAAAATTAAATTAAAATTAAAAAAAATCATTTTTTCATTAAATATATTTTACTATTGGAAATTTTAATTCACATATTGTAAAAATAAAAAATTATTTCTTCATTTTATAGAAATTATTTTGGAAAAAATTTAATCACGTTTCTAAAAACTGTTTAGAAATTGGAGATTACAGGGTTTAGCGGGTAAATTTGGCATAGGGCATCATTTGCTATTCTGGGAAATCATTACAAACTGTTGCATGCGTGTGAATCACTGTATAGTTCGAAAAGATTATGTTTATAGGTATTTTTATACTAAAAACTCAATTTACTTCCTCATTTTTCTTTCAAAATATCAGATATTCTTTTACTTCATTCATATATATAATATTTATTATATTTATAAACCAATTGATACATTTTGAAAAATTTCTTTCCTTTCTATTATATATTTGAGAGAGAAAAAAAAATAAATTGATTGATGAAAATTTCAATAATGAAAACACAATTTATCGTCAAAGTCGAATATGTATTACGTATATTTACATCGTATATTTAAATTTACAACAAATGTTACTTTGAGAACATATATAATCAATCGCGAAATTTTGCGGTCAACAAACGAACCAAAAATAAATCCGGGAGTAGATAAATTTCTTGAGAGCCTTCCTTATTTTAAGACCCCCTCAGTGTAAACACATGTGCGTACTATTCACATTTATTGCTTTCTAATAAACAGTCGTATAAAATGAAATACATAGATAAATTTTACATATTGTCCAATATCAACAAAACTTACAAATTTGATTTTAGTGGATTTTAGTTATTTCCTTATTCATTCAAAAAAAATTCTATTATAAAGAAAACTTTACGTACGTTCATAATGTCCGCCTCAGGGAAGTTTCCCTAAATCATACAGTGAAAGGTTCATTTGACAAGTGGTTTCTTGGTTTTATTTTAAAGAAATAAAATCAACTGCTGGGAGAGAAAACGTAGATATTTACGTTAGGTTTAATAAAAACGTCATTACCACGTGTTTTTGGCACGTGTTGATCAAAAACTATTACACCTTTCTCGAATTGTTAAAACGACAAATTAATTACGTGAATTTGAGTGTCACTAACGTCAGCATTCGCAAATAATTTGACAATCATGAAAATCTATATATGAACAAAATGAACTTTCTTTCTTTTATTTATACTTATTTATATACAAATTAAAAATAAACGGTAATTGTCATAAAAAAATTAATCTAGCTGATGACAATGGTATTTAACAATTGATAAGTGATTTTATTTTTAACTTTTAAAGGGAGATTATGTTCCTGAACATGTGGGCCCACCGGTGGCCTGTTGCTGTGTGAAATTAGTGGACGTACCGGAAATGGAATATTACGCTATAAACAATCAAGGCGAGGTGTGTGTGAAAGGGACAAATGTTTTTATGGGCTATTTCAAAGATCCTGAGAAAACTGCACAAGTCATTGACGAAATGGGATGGCATCACACTGGTGACGTCGGCATGTGGTTACCGGTAATTGATACATACAATATCAGAATATTATTTTAATTATTTTAATTATTTTTATTTTATTTTTCATTTTCTTCCATTTATTCTAAATGAAAAAAAATTGCTTCTTTTTTTTAGAACGGAACACTGAAGATAATCGACAGAAAAAAACATATCTTTAAGTTATCGCAAGGAGAATACATTGTTCCGGAAAAAATAGAAAACATTTACATTCGCAGCCAATATGTTCATCAGGTATTTGTTCATGGTGAATCGCTCAAGTCTTGTGTTGTTGCAGTTGTTGTTCCCGATGTTGATGTTGTTAAATGTTGGGCTCTTGAGAACAAAATACCCGGCACTCTTAGTGTTCTTTGCGCTAATCCTGAAGTGAAAAGGTTAATTCTCGACGATATGCACTCGTGGGGAAAAGAAGCTGGCCTTAAATCATTTGAGCAGGTATTTGATCCTAAAATTAATATAATAATAATATAATAATGTAATATTTTTATATATAGTAGTAATTCGATTTTTAAAGAAAAATAATAAATTCCCTTTATTTTATAGGTCAAAGACATTTACCTCCATCCAGATCCATTCTCAGTGCAAAATGGACTTTTAACGCCGACGTTAAAAACGAAACGGCCTCAGTTGAAAGCGTATTTTAAGCCGCAATTGGAGGACCTTTATCAACAACTAGACTGACCGGGTTGAGCATATTTTGTTCGAATAAAATTTTAACAGCACCAAAAAAGCAGCAATAACGTCGCCACATTTGCCAATTTTCTCACGTCGCCTCTTTTCTAATGCGAATCGCATCTGTTTACCATGGAAAATACGATTTATTCATCTTCCAATATATATCATTATTTTTCTTTTCTTTTTTTCATCGGTACATAGCGTTGCGAAACGATCACAAAGAATGCCATTAAGGCTTCTGATAATAACGTGATAGATAATAAAATCGAGATATTGTTAAGCTTGCCCATTTCTTTACAAATTACATTATACTTTCACAAATAACCATCACTTCTTATTTACAATTAATTTTTGCCCTCCTGTTTATCCATTCACGTCAGTTATGTACAAAACTAAAAAAAAGAAAGAAAATTAAAAAAAAAACAAGTGACATCTCTTTTTACTCAAGTATGTATTTCTAAAAAATTAAAAAGTGCGTTTGAAAGTGTAGTTTTAAATATGAAATGATCATGTATTTATCGCAAGAAGTGATTAAATTTTTTATGAAAAAAAAAACAAACTGACACTGTTGAATAAAAAAAATAAATAAACAAATAAAAACATCCATAAGATTTTAGAGAATTTTTCTGTATTTTTTTCATAGAATCAAATATTCTATTATAAGAGTTTACATTTTTATTAATTCTCTGCTGGAATTACTTCAGAAGAATTTTTAATCAGATATAATTAAATAGCAGCATATTGTTTAAATCTTCTTTTACAAACTTTAAAAATTCACTATTTTTGCATTTTCTACAGAAATTAAAAAATTTAAATTTCCTCTTCATTCTCTTCATAAATACTAAAAAAAAACGAATGTTTATTAAATGACTAGAATCGTCAGTCAATGACGAGCGTAAATTGCTTTCTAAATTCAGTCCATTGATTTATAAGGACAATTTAGAGGGTTTTCACCTTCTTATATTGGATAACCTTAAGGAATAACGTGTACTTGATATAAATGGCGAAACTCCAAGTTCGCGATTCACATAATGTGTCACGTGTTTTTCTTGTCATACGTTGTGACGAGATTTTATAAATAAATTAAATAGTCATTATGCTGAGGCGTTGCATTGCAGATAAATTATTTTAAACTTTACAGACAAGAACCGTATATTATGACGAACACTTAACGAAATTAGAAGCAGAATTCGATCCATTGGTTTGCTTCTTTTTTTTGGGGAATTTTTCTTCTTATACTCGGTCGAGGCACAATATTTAGCTCCTGAAGCTGTAATAAATAACGAGACAGCCTACAAATATCAATACTAGTGTGACGGTAGCCAAAATTAGCCTCTGTTGAAAAGCCCGGAAGATCATTCCAGATAACAGACGAGATCCTCTTCCAAGTTCTGCATCTGTATCTCGTAACTGAAATTAACATTTTTATTTTTTAGATATACTACCGATTTTTTAACAATGTCTCCCTAAACAGAAAATAAAAATATTTACCCTTCCTCTGCTTCTTTGAATTGATTCTCTTTGATCGTGAAGATCTTTCAAAACTTGAGTACCAATTTCTTCGGTTTCGAGAACCATTCGATAGCCATTTTGTAAAGTTCTTCCAGTTCGATCTATTCTCTCGGAAGCATCGAGCAATCTTTTTCTTTGTTCTTCGGTTATGCCATTATCCCAGCACTCTTCCATACCCAAATCAATGACTTCATTTTTGGTATTCTTTGATAAATGAAATTCTTGAGTTAATCTTTTAAGTTCTGCTCTGTGACTTTCGACTCTGACACGGAGACGATCTCTTGCTGAGCCTGAGACACCTCGCACTTCCAATTCCATTTGCTCGAGCTGCGATAAATAAAAATTTTTCAATATTAAATATTCTTTATGACATTTGATTTAAAATAAAAAAAATACAATTTTTCATTCTATAATGTCAATTTTACATCATGTAAATTGCAGAGAATGTCACACCATGTTTAATTACTTAAACTAGGTTATGTTACCTTTTCTGACATTATGTATACAAAATTGTAAAATTAAATGATCAACGTTATTTAACTTTGGTATTATTTACAGTGAAGAAAATTATTACCAGCTCTTGTGCTTCTTCAAGTTCTCGATCAACATCTTGTATAAACGGCCTTTTTTCACCTACAAATTAAAAATTAAATATTGGGTTTTATTGATTGTCGTCTGTTAATACAAATTATATATTTTCCAAGTAAGTCATTAAATTTAAAAGAAAAAATAGAGAAAACAATAAAAAACATTAAAAAGATAAAAATCAATGTGGTTTTTATTTTTAATATTTTTTATCTAACATTTAGTATTGTTTTATATCAAGTGACCAATTTAAGTATTATATTTTACAATATTGTTTTGTAAAATACTTACTGCTATTTAAAACTGCTATTCTACCAATTTTGGCAGTAATGTCAGCTGTCAAAATTGCGTATTGTTGTTCGTAGTTGTCAATGAGCGTCGTCATTTTTTTATATTAAAAATAAGTATCTCAAACGCAGATTAATCAGGACATTTCTAGTACAACTTCGTGTGCTAATACCAGATTTAATGTAACTTCATTAACTTGACACATTGATTTACATTCAATATGACGTAATGCATAAATTATGTCTTATTAAATGTAAATAACATTAAACCCTGATCTACATCCTCCATAATGTGCGAGCACTGCTGGAGTCAGCTAGCGACTATATTGGCCTTTAAGAAAATAGAGACACTATGACTTCAGCAGTTTCACGTGGCAGTGACGTCACGTAAAATTTCTGGAATAAAGGCCATAAAGGCTAATCTCCACAAAGATTTACATTTTCCATGTATTTCTCCATTAATTCAAATTACACATAATTTCTACATATATAATGAAATTAAAAATGTTTTTAAAATGAACTTAAATAATTTTTCAACATAAAATATATCTTTAAAATTAATTTCTTAATTTCTTATCGACGTGGAAGAGAAATTAGCGCCTAATTCAAAATTTAAACACTCCAATGTAAAGTTGACTGAAATTTTGACATAAATGTTGTTAAATATTTGTGTTAATTAAAAATCGAAAATCCAATCAAACAATTATAAAGATTTTCGTTAAAGATAATAAAAGTTTTAAATGAATTTAAGTCTTTTCTTATAAAAAAAATCATGACCTGGTTGAGAACGGCGGACATGTTGACACGTCAGTGAAATATGAGCCTATCAAAAGAAAGTTTAAGAAATTTTCACCAATGAGTGAAGTTCAACGTTGGATTTTAAGCCTTTTATATATACACATCAGTTTGTATTAGTATTTGTGTTGTGCTTGAATGTAGAAATGACGATGGCTGCTGAAGTAAGGTGGTTAGTAATTTTTCTCTTATTTTCTGTGTTTTCGGAGATTTTCGCGGACCAAATTCATCGCCGATTTGAATATAAATATTCATTTAAACCTACGTACCTTGCACAAAAAGATGGAAGTGTTCCTTTCTGGGAATATGGAGGAAGTAAGTTAAACACAAGTATTTTCAATATGTTTCAAAAAATTACAAACAATTCAAAAATTATTTATAGAATTTTTTTATTTAAAATTTAACTTGAAAATATCTATCTAAGAAGTTTTTTGCTCTGTATCTTTAATTTCTTTTACGGTTACTAGTATTAAATTATAGGTTTCTGTTTTACTGATCGAACTTTCACAAAGTTACCGTATGTTATTTTCCGGCTTTTGACAGTTTTTATTTTTTTGTTATTGTTTTAAATAAAATTTTCTTCAAATCTCACTGTTTTTGTCATTAACACCATTTTTTAAATGTTGGTTCCTTCTTTTTTTAAGAAAGAAATATTATTCTGCTCTTTAAATGTGAATTTAGTAAAAAGTCATGCACTAATTCAAATTAGTAAAAATTTTCTACTAATTTTTACTAATTTTCCACTAAAACTCTTGTAAAGAAAAATTAGAATTGCTAAATAAAGTAGTAAAATTCTAATAATAATTAGTTAAAAGTTCTTAGTAATTTGAATTAGTTGACGACTTTTTACTAATTTAGATTAATATTTATTAAATATTAAATCGAAGGAAAAAAACAGTTAAAGTCTTTACTTTAATTGTTTAAGTAACAAGAATACAAAATTTTAATTGTATAGTTTCAAAATTACAAAAGGAATTTATGTTGACGTAGGCAATATTTTGAGGTCACAATATACTTTTTCTCATAAAATCACAAATTGATTGACTACCTAACAATATTTTGTGAAGTTATATTAAATCTATGTGAAGATTTGAATTAAATTTTAAATTAAATATTTAAATAAATTTTGATCTAAATAATAATAATTATTATAGTAAGTTGACTTTTTTTTTATTATTCGGCAATTTATATTTGTTGTAAATTAATCGATTCGAATTTTTTCAAAACATCTTTTCTGACCTACTTTACTAATAGACTAGAATTCTTTATTTTCTCAACTACATTTAGAATAATAAGTAATATAATAAATGCGGTTTTTTGTAAATTTACTCTTTACTGTAAAATTAATTTTATTTTCAGATGCTATCGCAAGTTCTGACAGTGTCAGAGTTGCACCATCATTGAGAAGTCAAAAAGGTAAATAAAAATCGAAGCTTATTTTCCACAAGAGAAGATTTTTTATGTTCACAACAATGATTAATTATATAATTAATTTACTGTAACGTTATTAAATAATTCACATAACTGCCTCCAATTAGGTGCAATTTGGACGAAAAAACCGACAAATTTCGATTGGTGGGAGGTTGATCTTGTTTTTCGTATAACTGGTCGAGGAAGAGTTGGAGCTGATGGTTTAGCGTTTTGGTACACAACTTCTAAAGGTCAATACAATGGTACTGTTTTTGGAAGTTCCGATCAGTGGACAGGTCTCGGCATTTTCTTTGATTCTTTCGACAATGATATCAAACACAATAATCCATATATTATGGGTGTTATAAATGATGGAACAAAAACTTTCGACCACAGCAAGTGAGTGCTAAATTTTAAAACTTCTATATAATTAAAAACAAGAGATAAAAAAATCATATTGTTTTTAGCGATGGAGTCGGTCAACTTACAGGAGGATGTTTGCGCGATTTTCGAAACAAACCTTATCCTACACGTGCAAAAATCGAATACTACAAAAATACTCTAACCGTATGTTGATTTATAATATTGTAATAAGTATTTACTTTTTCATATTAAATTATGAATTTTATTTACCAGGTTTTGTTCCACAATGGTATGACGAACAATGAACAAGATTATGAAATGTGCTTTCGACAGGAGAATATTTTCCTACCACAATTCGGATATTTCGGAGTTTCTGCAGCCACTGGTAATTTTCTTTACATTTTTCTATTTAGCGAAAGTTCTTAAGATTAAAAAAGGACATTATTTACAGGTGGATTGGCGGACGATCACGACGTATTTCACTTTTTAACAACGTCTCTTCATCCTCCTGGGCAAATGCAGCAAGGAATGCATCAAGTTTCAAATGAAGATAGTGCAAAAATAAATCAAGAGTATCAGGAGTATCAGAAAAAAATGGATCAGCAAAAAGAAGAATATAAAAAGTATAATATCGTAAAGAAATATTTTTATCTAGATTAAATTTTACAGATTAATTTTTTATCTAAAAAAATGTTTTTTTAAGAAACAAATATTATTGTCTCGATTTTGCAGAGAGCATCCAGATGAATTGAAATCAGAAGAAGATGAGTGGTACGAGACAGAGACTTCAAGGGAATTGCGTCAAATTTTCTCTGGTCAAAGTCAAATGTTCGATGCTTTACGTGAACTTAACAAAAAGCTAGATGAAATTGTCGGAAGACAGGAAAGATCACTGAGTTTAATTTCGCAAATACAATATGCTGGTAAGAATTATCAAAGTGCAATAAAACACTATCTAATCACAAAAATAAATTCACTTGCAAAATGTACATAAAAAAAAACAATTTTTACAGGTGTTCAACCTTCAGGTGGACAACCGGGACAACACGTTCAGCCTTCTCCGCTCATAGACACAATTCGTAGACAAGAAGTAGAATCCGTGTTAAATAATCAAAACTTAATTATCAATGCAGCTCGCGAGATTAAATCTGTCGTGAGCGAAGTTAATTCAAAAGCAGATGGTATTATGAACCATCAAGCGCGAGCTCCGACTGCTCAAGTAAATTATTAGTATACATTAATCAGTTGTACACCATCAGAGAGTGTAAAATTATTTAAAACTGGATTTTTTGAATTTTAGGTTCAACCAATGGGCTATGATTATCATTCACTTATCTCAGAGATGCGCGATGGACTAAATGAATTAAAACGTGACAAACGAAATGTTAAACTTGATGCAGGCAGTTGTCCTACACAAAATTGTCTAACGACAACGATGTTTTTATTATTTATTTCAATACAAATGGGTCTTCTTTTAGCGTACAGTTTATATAGGTAAGTTTCTCCTTCTTATTTAGAAATTAGGTTTTTAATTTTATAATTTACAATAAAATTAGTTAATGAATTACAATAATCTTTTTCATGCTTTTAATTTAACCATTTTTTTTTTGCTCTTTTCAGAGACAATAAAGAAGCACAAGCTAAAAAGTTTTACTAGGAATAATTTATTGGTTAGAAAAATTCAAGTCGGGATAGAGTTTCAGTGCAAATTTTTCTAGGCTCAGATTGCATTTCATAAAGAAGTGATGAGTTTATCTTCCACATTACCCAACTGGAATGTTAATAAAAACTTATTCACCGACTTAGAACAAAAAAAAATCTCTTATTTCTAAATGTAGTAAATTTGATCAGTTTCAAAACTGAATTTCAAGTCAGCTATTAATAAGAAAAATCTCATTATTTTAAATCCAACTCAAATTTTTTGAGGGAGGATACAAACAGAATCGAGCACAAGAAAATAACTTTTTATATTTGCTACATCAATTTAAAATCAGTGTGACTAGAGTTTTTTAAAAAGTGCGCTATATTTTTTTAGTCCTACTCGAATTATCAATTTTCTAGTGACTTTTATTAATTTTTGTTTTACGTTAGGTATAATTATCACTTAAAAAAAAACATGAATGCATATTGTGCGTATCTGAGTAATTCATATCGTGAATACTGAAAATCTTTGAAAATTCGTTAGTAATAATTTTTTTTAAATTTTTAAGATGTATTTTCATTGATTTTGTAAGTATATGTAAATTTAATAGGAATTGTTAATTAAATTCGGAATGCTTTTGTGTTTCTTTATTGATTCATGCATGTGAGAGAAAGTAGTGCGAGAATATTTTTATGTTCTCGTGTATCGTGTCTTCGTTGTATTTTTTGTAAAGAATTTATTATCGATTATTATATATGGATCATAAGGTGTAAACATTGAATAGTGTTATTATGTCGTCATATGTGTGGAAAATTTTCGGGAAAAATTTCCCATACTTACGAATCATCCTCACATCAACCTCATTGCATTTATAAGAGTTTATAGAAAAACTGTAAATGTGTAAAAGCGATTAAGTAAAAATAAATGAAAAGTATCAACAAATTAATTGATTTTATTTATTTTTCCGTCAATTCTCCATTCACATCATATTTTACATTTTTCTATAGAAAATTTCAACACATCATTCAATTTTCCATAATTGAAAATAAACTAAAATAAATGAAAGAAAAATACAATATTTATTTCCTACTTTTGTAATTATGGTAAGAACTAAATTCTGCCAATTTTTTGAAAAATTGAATTATTTAAATGTTTTTGTAGAAAATAGGAAACTACAATATTATGTGAATTCGCTACATTTATAATGAAAGATCTAGATTTATTGAATGCATTTCTGTTTCCAAGCTTTTGAATCGAATACATATAAATTAACCAACCGAATCTGAGTTAGGGTCAAAATTGATATTTATGAAGCAAAGTACTTGACTCCGGGTGAGTATCCCATGAAGTATCATCATAATCAACGTTAAATGGACCAAAAAGAGAATGAAAAGCAAGATGGATTTAATACTCTTTTTATTAAATTAGTTACACTTTCAATTTATATATTCCGCTTGACAACTTCATAATTTAGTTTTCACACAAACGAAATTGTTATAAATCACTAAAAAGTATAATATTATTCCGTTTTAAGCCAAATTAAAACAAATTAGTCCAGGCAAAAATTTACTTAAAATTAAGATTACGAAACTGATTTCAAAACATATAAAAATTGTCTTACTTATAGAATATTTTAATTCTAAAAATATGTTTAATTTCAGAATAAATACGTTAAACTATTATTCATTTTTTCAAAAGATATTTATTTTTAAGTGAATATGAACTGTAATTTTTTTATACTGAATTTAAGACAGTATTGTCTTGAAATCGATTTAAGTTGGTGTTAATAATTATCCAATTCTTCGTATTAGTAGTAAAAGTCCGCTTTATTTAAAAAAAACACGTAAATTGTAAATATCAGTAGTATTAGTCAGTTTTTAGTCCGACATAATAAATGAAATATTTCAAATCCTTGAGATAGTAGTAGCATTGCTTTTAAATGAGACAATACAATCAATTTAAAACAATTTAAATATCAGTAGTAAAGACAGATTCTAGTCAGACATTGTAATTAAAATATTCGCCTCAGTAGTAACAATCCGTTTTAGTCAGACAAAATCAGTCAATTTTTAATAGTCAGTAGTATAAGTCAGGCTTTAGTCAGACAAAAGCAGTCAATTTTAATTATTAGTAGTACAAGTCAGTCTCTAGTCAGACATAATAAATAAAATCTTTGTCTCAGTAGTATAAGTCAGTCTTCAGTCAGACAAAACTGTCAGTTTTAAACAATATTAAATATCGGTAGTATAAGTCAGCCTTTAGTCAGGCAAAAACAATAAAATTTTAATTATCAGTAGTATAAGTCAACCTTCAGTCAGACAAAATTGTTAATTTTAAAAAACAGTAGTACAAGTCAACCTTCAGTCAGACAAAATTGTTAATTTTAAAAATCAGTAGTACAAGTCAACCTTCAGTCAGACAAGATTTGTAATTTTAAATATCAGTAGTACAAGTCAGCCTTTAGTCAGACAAAATCAAACAATTTTAAATATCAGTAGTATAAGTCAATCTTCAGTCAGACAAAAGTGTTAATTGTAAAAAATATTAAATATTAGTAGTATAAGTCAGCCTTTAGTCTGACTGGCTTCTTATATATAGAAATGCTATGCATCTGTAATAAAAAATTTTGTTTGTTCGTGTTTTACATAATATGTAGTATATATAAGTTTTAAAAAATTCTCAAACTCAAAGGTACAGTTGAATTATTTCTTTTTCCAGTATGACAAATAAAAATTATTGCACAAATAAGCTTGTCATTGATTTTTATAATTTTTTTTTTTTACTATTTTTTGTCCCCGTCGTCCCTTAAATGGTTGTTTTGGGGGTGTTGCTAGCGGATCGTCCATCGCGATTCTTCTTACATCTTGATGAAATTTATCCAACCCACTTTGGCATGAATGTAACCAATGAGAATTTCTACAAGATTCGCGCAGAATCCACAAAATTCATTCCATTGTGAATAGGAATGTTTCATTGGTTGCTTTTGGTCCAATAGAATTTTTCCCATTTTATTGATCTTCATTCAAGTGATTGTTAAAAGTTTTTTTTACTAGCAAAGTTGTAAAGTGTTTTATGAGCAATGTATATATAGAAACGACTGGGCGCGTTATGATAGCCATGAGTTATTAAAATTGCATCCTTCCAATGCTTTCTATGAATTAATGGGATTGCTGCTCGGAGTCCCTGTGCATAGGTATATTCCAGAACGAATATTATAATAAATTAAAAAAATTTCTTTTTGGTTTTATTTACATAGATTGAGCATTTCAATTTTAAATTTGCCTGACTGAAGACTGTCTGATACTACTGAAAATTAAAATTGTTTGATTTGTCTGACTAAAGGTTGACTTATACTACTTATATTTAAAATCAACAATTTTGTCTGACTGAAGGTTGACTTATACTACTGATATTTAAAATTACCAATTTTTTCTGACTGAAGGTTGACTTGTACTACTGTTTTTTAAAATTAACAATTTTGTCTGACTGAGGGTTGACTTGAACTACTGATAATTAAAATTGTTTGATTTCGTCTGACTAAAGGCTGACTTATACTACTGATACTTAAAATCAACAATTTTGTCTGACTGAAGGATGACTTGAACTACTGATATTTAAAATTACAAATCTTGTCTGACTGAAGGTTGACTTGTACTACTGTTTTTTAAAATTAACAATTTTGTCTGACTGAGGGTTGACTTGAACTACTGATAATTAAAATTGTTTGATTTTGTCTGACTAAAGGCTGACTTGTACTACTGATATTTAAAATTACAAATCTTGTCTGACTGAAGAATGACTCGAACTACTGATATTTAAAATTACAAATCTTGTCTGACTGAAGGTTGACTTGTACTACTGTTTTTTAAAATTAACAATTTTGTCTGACTGAAGGTTGACTCGAACTACTGATATTTAAAATTGTTTGATTTTGTCTGACTAAAGGCTGACTTGTACTACTGATATTTAAAATTACAAATCTTGTCTGACTGAAGGTTGACTTGTACTACTGTTTTTTAAAATTAACAATTTTGTCTGACTGAAGGTTGACTTATACTACTTATATTTAAAATCAACAATTTTGTCTGACTGAAGGTTGACTTGTACTACTGATATTTAAAATTAACAATTTTGTCTGACTTAAGGTTGACTTGTACTACTGATATTTAAAATTAACAATTTTGTCTGACTGAAGGTTGACTCGAACTACTGATATTTAAAATTGTTTGATTTTGTCTGACTAAAGGCTGACTTGTACTACTGATATTTAAAATTACCAATTTCGTGTGACTGAAGGTTGACTTGTACTATTGATATTTCCTGATTGAAGATTTTAATTTTCTGATGATCTGCGCAAATTTGATAAAAGATAAAAAAATTAAATGTTATCGAAATTTATTTTTATTGTAAAACATTATTTGTTAAAAACTGCTATAGAAACTTTGAAGGGAAAAAAAATAAATGATTAAAAATATCATTTCAATATCACTTTTATAAGTGTAAATTGTATCGAGTATTTCTGTACATGTTTTGCATTGAGAATTACTGAAAAATTTACTTCTGTTTTTATAACCAAATGGATTTCGAGTGTCATAACAATACTTAAAGGGATGATTTCCTTTGAAATAACAATTTAAGCGAAAAATTAGCAGCACTTCACTGTATAAACAAGGGTTTTCTGATATCTAAGGGAGCTTGTGATACTTTTTTAAGGGGTTATTTTTTTACTTATTGAAGCAAAAAATAAATATGAACAAAAATAACAATTCGGATTTGTCACTTTTTGTCGTCGCATCTGTCATTGCATAATAATAAATTATATTATAATTATATTACTTTCAGTCTTTTTTTCACCTTCTTTTTTGTTGCAAAAGTGTCAATACGTATTTAATTTTTTCAAATCAAGGAAAATGACATTTTCGAAAATTCGTGGGAAAACAGGGAGCATTTCGAGTCCCCCTCCCCCAGAAAACTTGACTGTAAATTGCATCGGATTTAACGCACATACATCATACAGACAATTCGGAGCGTATCCAATCATCGATAGTGCGACTTACACATAAATATTCTTCTTATGACAAATCAAAATATATTTTATCGTTTCTATCGTCGCGCACCCAAATTACAGATCACTTTAATACTTTATGTAGAGGAAATTTATATATTTATCTACCCCTGTATTAAAATGAGTCGGAATTATCAGATACACATTCAATTCAATATTGATACATGTGGCAGTGTAATTCCACGAGTAATTTGGTTGATCGAATCGACTGGTATCGATTCAATTGATTAAACGCCCTTCTGCCTCTGCGGACATGAGCCAATTGTAATATTTTTATCTATATTTACAAGGGAGCCTTTTACTTTTGAAAAATTGCGGGGGGTCTCCCTTTTATATGCGAGAATATGAAATTCATTATATATATTTTCCCTTCGACTTTGATTTTCATTTAAACTTTGAATTTCGCTTTGAATTTCGTTTCGAATTTCGCTTTGAATTTCGCTTTGAATTTCACTTTGAATTTCGCTTCGAATTTCGCTTCGAATTTCGGTTTGAATTTCGCTTTGAATTTCACTTTGAATTTCGCTTCGAATTTCGCTTCGCACTTCACTTTCAATTTCACTTTGAATTTCGCTTTGAATTTCGCTTCGAATTTCGGTTTGAATTTCGCTTTGAATTTCACTTTCAATTTCGCTTCGAACTTCACTTTGAATTTCACTTTGAATTTCGCTTTGAATTTCGCTTCGAATTTTGCTTTGAATTTCGCTTCGAATTTCGCTTCGCACTTCACTTTCAATTTCACTTTGAATTTCGCTTTGAATTTCGCTTCGAATTTCGGTTTGAATTTCGCTTTGAATTTCACTTTCAATTTCGCTTCGAACTTCACTTTGAATTTCACTTTGAATTTCGCTTTGAATTTCGCTTCGAATTTCGCTTTGAATTTCGCTTTGAATTTCACTTCGAATTTCGCTTTGAATTTCACTTTGAATTTCGCTTCGAATTTCGTTTTAAATTTCACTTTGAATTTTACAACAAAGCATATATAGTTTATTCATCACAATAGAAAAGTCTTTTTCAAACAATGAATATTGGAGGAATTTTTTTTCTCATTGGGAAAATAAGAACAAAGAGAGTTTGTGGATGATTGGAATGATTTGCAAAATTTGTTTTTCATTCATGTCGCAAACATATTTTATGTGACAGTGCTCTGAAACAAAAAAGTCGCCTGTCGTCTCGATGAGAGGAAGTCAGTAATGCCGAATTGTCACAGTTCACTTATATCGAACAATAAGAGAGCCATATATATATATATATATATATATGTATACGTGTGCGGATGAAGATGCTTGGAATATTTACAATCCTTGGGTTGAACATAGATCAACGATGTTTTTGCTCCACTGAAAGGGGTTGACTTGCGAGGAGATGAAATTTGAATTTAATTATTATTAATCGTTATTCTTCGTGAGCATAAAGTGCACATATATTGTCATTGTCATTATTCTTATATATATTACATGAAATCATACCCAATATAATCTTATTTCAGAATTATTAATTATAATTTCTATTAGCAAAAATTATTTATTTTAAATTATTTATTTTAAATTATTTATTTTAAATTATTTATTTTAAATTATTTATTTAAAATTATTTATTTAAAATTATTTATTTAAAATTATTTATT
The DNA here is from genome assembly GCA_001855655.1 of Leptopilina clavipes. NCBI lineage: Eukaryota > Metazoa > Arthropoda > Insecta > Hymenoptera > Figitidae > Leptopilina > Leptopilina clavipes. The sequence continues at coordinate 54,660 of JUFY01000803.1, forward strand.
TAAAATTATTTATATTAA